>JABUQX010054692.1:2500-72106 GCA_015478945.1 Trachelipus rathkii
AAACGAGTGAAAGTCCAAGCCGTGAAAACAAGTGAGTCTTGAGGAAGTTTCTCTCAAAAAAGATTTGGCATACCAATGATCCCAATTTAACAGGCAATTCATCAGAGTTATAATGGACTTTCCCAGAGCACTGAATCGAGGATCATAAGGTATAGATTCATAGAACTTATTGAGAGACTTCACCCAAAATATCTTATTCCTAGTAGAAAATGTTTTGTAGAGAAGTTGTTTATCAACTTTGTCATATCATAACATTGAGATTAGCATAATTCAAGAGTTATTTTATGACTGAGCAGACATGCATTTACTACAGGATATATGGACAGCTAACATATTCAAACGAATCATCTTTATTTCTTTAACTACTCACTGCTTACCTGCGAGCTTGAAAAAATGGACTGTGACTCCATTGCCAGTATTTCCCAGGTGGAAAACCGTCACCGGAGGAAAAACCGTCACTTAATAAATTGTTAATATTTTTTACAATTTAAAAAATTTTCAATTAGAGAACGGTTTTTTAAGTAGCAAATAGATTATATTTTAACATATAAAAAATTTAAGTAATAACTTCCTATAGTCAAAAAATTTCACAAAGTTGGAATTTTATTTTTTTTTTTTTTTCCAAAAAAATTCTAAGAACCTCGTGAATCTCGTAGAATAAGATATTAGAATTTACAGTGTAGATGCATATTGGGAAGTCTATTTTTTGGAATTTTCATGTAAAAATTTAAAATATTAAGCTTATTTTAAAGTTATTAAGTTTTTTCAATTTCGGGGGAAAATCTGTTCGGGCATCGGGAAAAGCCGGTCAGTATAAACTTGTAAAAAAATGTCCATTTTTTTTTAGTTTTCATAATACTTTTTTAGTTGTTATTTTATGTATGGAAGACTATAAGACATTTGTTTACGTTTTCTATACATATCTTTCTTCTATCTAGTGTAAGGATTTAAAAAAAAAGTTCAGGTGAAATGTGCGTACATACTTCGATAAAAAAAAAAAAAAAAAAAGCCTATTTTGTTAAAAAGTGCAAAATTATATTGCTTTTGTTATTATTCTTAATAGTAATAAAATTGATTGTCACATTTAAAATATAATATTGTGACATATTTAGTTAAAAAGTTTCACGTGAAATGTGCGTACATAAGCCTACACGTAATATAAAGTGCCAATTTTGTTAAAAAGTTGAAATAATTATTTTATTATTAAGAATTATTAAAAAATTTGTCATAATTCATTTTTTCAATGCTTATTTAGCATAGAAAAATGAACAAAAATATTCCAAAAATGTGAAAAAATCAACGTTTCCAAAATGTGATAAAATATAACTTAGACTTGTGTTTTTCAATCAATTAATTCTATAATATTATTAGACTTATTTACATTTAATTTAATTATAATAGTTGACAAGCACAAAAGAAATAATATTTAATGACCGGCTTTCCCGACGCCACTGACCGGTTTTTTCCCGAATTCAAGTTTTTTGAAAATGGAATTTTTCAAAAAAAATTTTAAAATTATTCATTTTTTGACCGGTTTTCCCCATTTTACGGTATATACTATATATATTATATATATATATTATATATAATATAATATATATTATATATATATATATTATATATATATATTATAGTATATAATTATATATATATTTTTGGAAATTAAATGTCAATTTTAATGAAAAATAATATTTATTAATCTATATTTTGAGGTATTTGAGTAAACTTTATCAATAATACAGTAGGTATGTATAATGTGTAAGAATGCTACACAATGCTATACACAACTATTATATTTTGTTAAAAATATGGGTTGGTTTGGTATAATAAGATCCACAATTTTTTTCTCAGAAGTAGATTAGTAATTCTCGGTCCGGCCGGAATTCTTCAAAATTCCGGCTTTAACATACACCGTAATAAAATGTAAATTCTGGCGGATGGAATTATATATAATACTATTATATCTATATATATATATATATATATATATATATATATATATATAATATATATATATTATATTAGTATATATATATATATATATATATATATAATATATATATATATTATTATATTAGGGTAGGTCGATATTGAACCTTTTTTATAATGATTTCGGTGGTATAGTTGCGGTAGTTCGTAACTACCTTAGAATGAGTACACCATTCTTAGGCCTTTCAATGAAACAGTGCTTGCGGATTTGGGATTGAATGTACCACTATGCTGACGCGCATTTGGCTTAGTCGGTTGTCGCGAATCAAGCAACCTTACACAGCGTTATATATATACTTATATTAATATATTATGCACTGTTAGCTAATTTTTATATTTAGTTATTTTTGTATACTATTTACTATATATTATATATATTATATATATTATATATATATATATATATCATATATATATATATATATATATATATATATATATTATATATATATATATATATATTATATATATATGTATATATATATATATATATATTTATTTTATTCATTTAATATCTACATTTTTGTTTTAATTTCAGTAACCTCTCTCTCTCTCTCTCTACAATGAAATTAATTAACTGTTTGTGAACCTAGTACGTATAGACAAATCATTAAGTATTATCATTTTATGTATTCAAATCCTGGTTCTGACTTTATAAGTAAAATTTACCAAATTTGCAATGACGTAAAATCTATATGGAGAAATGTAAATCCAAGGTTTCCTCTTCTGACAGGCAAGTCTCTCTTTCAAAAAGTTAAAGATCTTTAACTTTAGTGAAGGACATTAACCGCAAACATGAGAAAGTCACTGCAAAAAAAAATCTCGATTCAAAATTAGATAGACTTTTTGATATCTCTGCGTGCACTTGTCCTTCGGACGTTAAGTCCTGCTATTATAGGATGGTGAACTGCCAGATTGAAAATTGTGAACAGTCCCATATTATATGCTTTGCTCTAATGGGCAAAAGTTCTAATAGAAGACAGAGCATATCTACGAGATCAAAGATGGAAAACTGGACCGAAAGGTGCATACCACTTTCATCAATAGATCGAAGTGCTATAAAACGAGATAAGAGGCTTAGATTTGATGCTGTTTTATCGGGTGTGAAAAAAGGTCGAGTCAGGGGAAATGCATTCAGTAGCTTCAGAGCCATCACAGGAAACTAGCTCTTCTTCTTCTTCTACTGTCGAGGTATTTATCGATGTTCCTATTTATCTTATAGTCTTTTTATTTTATATTAGCAATTGTTTACACGAATGTTTCTTTCTTTCAGGAAGAGATCGCCTGGCAGCCAAGCAAAATTCCTTCAACAGAATATAACACACTGCAACTACCCAGATACGCTATGGAACTCGTCAGAGGTGAATGTTCGTCTAATTCTTGCTAATGCATTTATTCATGATATAAAATCTTTACTGAGGCCAGAAATTGACTTTCAGCAAATAATGTTCGACCAATGCAAAATAGACAGAGCAAAGCAAAGGTGAAGGTCGTATGTGAAGATGATGCATCACATAAAAGCACTCACTGATCTTGGACAGGTGTTGATGGAAAGATTGACAAGAACACTTTAACATATAAGGAAATACAGTTACCTAATAGGGAAGTAGGTATGAGAAAATGTGTTCAAGCAGAACATCATCTGACATTCACTAGTGAAGATGAACAAACCTATCTTACACATCGAACTGTCCTTCCATCTGGTACCACTGGCAAACTGCTTGCTGAAGAAGTTTTTAGCGTTATTCAGGAGTTTAATAGCATTGATAGTATTCAGGGTATCCTTCTGGATAATACTGCTGTCAATATAGATCCAATCAATGGTTTAGGTGTACAACTTGAAGTATTAATGGGACGAAAACTGCATACCCAAGGTTGTACGCTACGTCAAAATGAACTTCCATTACGGCTCTTTTCAAAAAGCTTGATAATGTAACAACTGGACGAAATACCTTCGGTGGACCAATTGGGCAAAGATGTAATGAATATTCAAGAATCAATATAACCCACATCTATCAGAACCCAAATCATTGACGATTTCTTGAAGATGGAGTGCTTAAAGATCTTAGTGTCCATAGAGACTCTGTTTGATTAACTGTAAAAGGTATTGGATTCTGGAAACTAGAAAATGATAGAGTTTACCATAAAAATTGGTCCATCAACCATGCAACGATGCTAACTCTTTCCAAAGACTACTTTTGTTTTATATACTCGGATAGTTCTCCAATCGAAAGTCTGACTAAATTATTACATTATTTTGTTAATGTTTATGTACTAGCATGGTTTGAAATTAAGGCATCATCAAAATTTCATGATGCTCCTCGTATTCTTTTCAATTCAATTACAAGGCTTAATCTTCTCCCATCTCATTTAATGATGTGAACCTATTGTACACGAAAAATATTCAAGCAACGCTATTGTCTACTTCCTGAAAATTTTCTTTATCAATGGTCAAAGATGAAGACATGAAATCAGAAGTCCTATGATTAAAAGCTATCTCTCTTGTTGGAACATGTAAGAACTGAAACTTTGATTTAACCGTCTAGTTCTTAAAAAATGTATTTGACTACTAAAGGTACAAATTCATTTATAAAATTTGTGCTGTATATAACCAAATGCCTCATTTGTGTTTATTGTTTTTATTTCTTTGCAGAAAGACGTGATCGGAAGCGTGAGAAAACAATTCCAAAGGTAAATTGGAATGCAGGTTGCTGGAATGAACAAATAGATCTTACTTCTACTGCTGTTGCAGAACCGCCAAGTATGAAAAACATGTCCAATGAAAAATTGTTTGACTACTCTTGTTAGGACAACTCTTCCCGATTTTCCATCACATTCTCAAAGCGTTGAAAGATCGTGAAATTAGTGACATCAGTTTCTCAACATGTGTTATGGCTTTGAGAGTAGAAATGCGTCGATTCTAACATAAGTGGCGAGTAGGAAGATGCGTCCGTCAATTACGTCCAAATCATATTACTCACAATACGATGTGACATATACAATAGTTTAAGACTACAATGTCAACTTACTGGCTATGCACAAAGTAGTCCAATTGCTTATAAAATGTATACATGACTGTGTCTTTTTACTCTTTACCATTGCGTAATAATAACGTTTGAATGGAATAATACCTTCACAGAACACATCCATGATAAAAACCACACATAATCATCGATTTAAATATATCTTGTTTGAAGTAAACAAATCACTTTGATTTCATTTCCGCAGCGGCCAGCACCTTATTGGATTTCTCTAAAAACTCTAGGAGGACATTTATTTCCATCTCCTTCACTCGAACATTACGCAGTTTTGCGGTTTGTTGTCGACCTAACCTAATATATATATATAATAATATATATATATATATATATATATATATATACTATAATATATATATATATATATATTATATCTTTATTTATATATATATTATATTGTATATTATAAATATAAAATAGGATATGCGGATGATTTGGTTTATAATTATATAATATAATTATAATTATATAATTATTTGCAGATGATTTGTTTTGTTTCTTGGCGAATCTGAGAGAGTAGTTTTGAGAGAGGATTAGTAGACAGATTTGGCAGGTTTGTAAAAGTAGGGGGTTGAAAGTAAACATAGATAAGATTTAAAAGATTATGGTTGTGAGTGAGGACAGTCCACAGTGTGAGTTATGTAGATGGTGAGCAGGTGGAACAAGTATCTGAGTTTAAAATATTTAGGATATATGTTGGATGAAAAAGGAATGGATGATGCATAGTGTAAGTAGGAAAGTTGTGAATGGGCAGGAAGGTGGCTGGTGCAATTAAATGTTGGTGGATGTAAAGGGACTAGTCCTTGAGTGCGCTGGTCTTAAACATGAGTCTGCTGGTTACCTGTGTTGTTTGTATAGTTAGTGAGAACCTGTGGTCTGGAATAAGAAGTATAGATCTAAAGTTCAATGCATTCAGATGGACAATCTTTAGGGGCGTGTGGTGTGAAAGAAATTGATAAAATGAGAATGAACGTATTAGAGAGTTTATGTGGTGTGAAGGAGGGGTAAATGAGAGAAAATGAAAAGTTATGTTGGATGGTTTTGTCAATGTGGAAGGCTGAATGCTAGTTGGTTGGTTTAAGTGGATGTTACGCTGGTGAGTGTGTTGGGAATCAAACTGCTCATTGACAGAAAGTGTTTTTGATTTGAGTCTGTAAAGGAATGTCTGGGAGGAGAGAAATGTGAGTTTGGCAGAGCGAGAAGAAAGGTGTTTAATAGGAGTGAATGACGGGGTTTAGTGAGGGGGTATGGTTGTGGCAAACCTGGCCTAAGGATTGAACCCTACACTGACGATATGCATAGTGAGGGCTGTCACAGTCCTGTGAACACTCTAGGTGGATTTTTCTGCACTGTGACGAGTTTCACTAAAGGTATATGAGGGGCGGTAAGGCTGGGTTTTCCTTTTCAACAATTGTCATATTCTTCTACAGCTTATTCATTTCCGTAATGGCATGTCACGCACCTTACCCTAGTCTGGAAAAAAAGGAAGATGAAGAAAGAATTATATATACTAATATTATATATATTATATATATATATATATATTATATATATATATATATATAATATATATATATATAATATATATATATATATTATATAATATGATATTTTGGATTTTGGATTTTGGATGGGCTGAGTAGGAGATTGATTGTGTTAGTTGACCTAAATGGTTGGATAGGTGATCAAAAAAAGGTTGGTATAACAGGTGATGTGGCTTTGGGATGTCGGAGAAAATGAGAATGGTAGGAAGGTGGACTGTGCGATGAGGAGAGAGATATGTGTGAAGTAATACTTTCTTTAAGCACAGGAGTATTCAAAAGTTTACTAGAGATGGTGTAGGTAGAAATGGTATCGAAGTGAAAAGTAAGATTGATTTTGTGTTGATAAAGATGTTGAAGTATGCATTGGATGTTAAATCCTTGAGGGGGGTTAGAAATGAGATTATCGGATCATTATGTTGTTTTATGTAAATTTAAGTTAGCGGGGGCTTGGATGGAGAGGAAGGTGATAAGGCAAGGAAGTGGGTAGAATTAGAGAGAGAAGTTAGTGAACAAGTAATAAGGATAAGTAATAAATACATTAGGCAAGAGACCTTATTGAATGTGAATACGTTGAAACTGAACAAATCTGGGAGCGAATGAAGGAAGCGGTTGTTAGTAGTGCATAAGAGGTTTGTGGATGTGCTAAAGTAGGAAGTAAGAATGTTAAGAGTGAGTGGGGGAATGAAGAGGTGATGCAACTGGTTAAAAGTAAAAAGGAAATGTGGTTGAATGTACTAAAAGCCAATGATGAGGTTTCAAAAGAAAAATGTTAGAAATTTTATAATGAGGAAAAGAGGAATACTAAAAGGTGCATACTAGGAGGTAAAAAAAAGAGGTATAATTAGACATCTACAAGGGATTGATGGGGACTTACAAAGCAATAGGAAGCTTCTGGAAGGAGCGTGAAGGGTATAATGAGAATAAGGGTAATCTGCTTAGAATAATGAATAGGGATGGTGCTTTCGTAACTGATGAAATGAATGTGAGGGGAGTGTGGATGGAACACTTCGAAAATCTGCATAAAATTGGCAGTAATAAAAGAGATATAGGTGAATGGTGTGGGGTTTGATGGTGCAAGAAGGAATAGGTATTTTGGGGGAGAGGTTCATTAGTAAGGAGGAGGTATGGTAGAGTGAGAAAGTTGAATAATGGTAAATTCTGCAGGAATAGATGAAGTTACTGGTGAAAATGATCAAGAAAATCAGTGTGAAGCTCGTGATTGACTGGATATGGAGTTGTGTAACAAAGCTTCATGGATGGTAAAGTTCGCGAGTGATTGGAGGGAGAGCAGTAATAGTAACCCTTATGGTAAGGGTAAGGGGGATAAGCGGAATATTAATTAATTATAGGGGAATTAGTTTATTACAGTTTGTAGGGAAGATACATGCTGGTATTTTGGTCGAAAGATGCGTCAAGTGACTAAAGGACTGATTGATGAGGAACAAGGTGCATTTTGAAATGGTAGAGGATGCGTGGATCAAATCTTTTACATTGAAATAGGTGAGTCAAGAAAAATGAGAGAGAAGAAGTAGAAATTGTTTAGGTTTTATTTGATTTGCAACAGGATGATAAGATTAATAGGGAAGCTCTATGGGCAGGTGTTAGTGATATATTGGTGTTGGTGGTAGGTTCTGAATGGATCAAAAGTATGTATGTCGACGATAGTGAGCGTGTGTAAGAATAAATGGAGTCGAAAGTGATTGGTTTAATAATAATAGCTAAGTGAGGCTGGGATGTGTTATTTCTATTTGATTATTAAATTTGTATATGGATGGAGTTAGGAAAGAATTGGATGGGGGGTGGGTTTCAGGGGATGGTGTTAGAATGATGGAGAATGAAAGAGAGTGGAGGGTGCCCTACCTATTTATTATATGCTGATGATTTGGTTTTGTGGGGTGAATCTGAATAGAGTTTGAGAGGATTGGTAGAGAGGTTTGGCAGGGTGTGTAAAAGGAGGGGTTTGAAAGCAAATGCAGATAAGATTAGTAAGGTTATGATTATAAGTGAGGATAGTCCTTGGTATAAAGTTGTTTTGGATGGTGAGCAACTGGAACAAGTTTCTGAGTTTAAATATTTAGGATATATGTTGGGTGAAAAGTGAATGGGTGATGCAGAGTGTTGTAGGAAAGTCGTAAATGATAGGAATGTGGCTGGTGCAATTAAATCGTTGGTGAATGTAAAGGGACTAAGTCTTTAGTGCTCTAGGGACTTACATGAAGGTATGTTGTTACCTGTGTTAATGTATAGTAGTGATACTATGGTTTGGAGTAGGAGGTATAGATCTAAGGTACAATGTATTCAGATGGAGATTCTTAGAAGCATGTTAGGTGTGAGAAGAATTGATAAAATGAGGAATAAGCACATTGGGGAGTTGTGTGGTTTGAAGAAAGGAGTAAAGGAGAAAATAAATGGATAATTGTCAGTTGGTTGAGCGGATATATAGTGGTGGATGTGCTTTGTATTGACCGGCTAGGAGACCGAAGAAAAAGTTGATTCAGTCAGTAAAGGAATGCCTGGAGGAGAGAAACGTGAGTTTGACAGAGGCGAGAAGAAAGGTGCATAATTTGAGTGAATGCGGGGTTTTGTGAGAGGGTATGGTTGTGGCCCACCTGAACCAAGGGATGGACCCTACATTGACGAGATGCCATAGTGATGGTCCATCGCAGTCCCCTGAAGCCCTAGGGTGGATTTTTTGACTGAGATGAGATCTCACTTAAGGCTTGGATTTCTTTTCAACTTGTGAGGATATATTATCATTATATAATATAATATATATATATATATATATATGATATATATATATATATTATATATATATATATATATATATATATATATATTATATATATTCTTTCTTTCTTCTCATCTTCTTATATTCTTCCCCAAAGAATGGGATAAGGTGCGCGACGGCATCAGAAAGAAAAGCGTAGAAGAAACATGACACAAAGTACGAAAAGAAATGCCCAGCCTTAACGCCCCCTCAGAACCATTAATTAGTGGGAACTCATCGCAGTCAGAAAATTCCACCCTAAAGCTTCCTGGGACAGCGATGGACCCTCACTATGGTAGATTGTCAATGTAAGGGTTTCATCCCTTGGCACACGTGGGCCACAACCATACCCCTCACAATCCGCCGCCATTACACTCTGTTAATACACATTTCTCATATGCCTCTGCCAAACTCAAATTTCCTCTCCTTCAAACATTCGTTTACTGACTCAAATCCACTTTTTTCTTCGGTCTCCCAGCGGTCGGTTCCCCAACACACTCGCCACCTATACCATCCGCTTAACACGACCTATCTATTCATCCTTTCATATGATCCCAACAGTCTCAACATACTTTCATTTATATCTCTCGTTTACCCCTTTCTTCCACCACACACCTTCCTAATAAGTTCATTCCTCACTTTATCAATTCTTTCTCACAAAATCTAGCACACCCCTAAGATTGCTCATCTGAACACATTGAACTTTAATCTATACTTCTTACCAGACCATAGTCTCACAGTCTCACTACTATATATATATATATATATATATTAATATATATATATTATATATATATATATATATATATAAATATAAATAATATATATATATATATATATATATATATATATATATATATATATATATATAATATATCTATAGTATACTATCTATATATAATATATATATATATATATATACCGCCTGTTTCAACTTTTCCTTACAAGGGTTTTGTTCATCAAGATTCTGTGTAAACCTATTCTGGATGGCATTGGACTTTGAATTAAAAAGATGCAGGATGAAGAAGCTCGATAGACAAAAATGGAAACTTTCTTTCAGGTTCAATAATTAAAATTCAGAGGTTAAAATTACACCACGAATCAATTTGTCTTTTTACTATATGGTCAATAGATTCAAATAAATGATAAAATAGAATAGATATTTTCCTTACTTATCATACTAAGATTTATAGACATCTATTTGCAGCATAAACAAAAATCAATCATATAAATATTTCCTTTCAATAAGTACATAAATCTTGAAGACAGATTCTTATTCTTAAATAATAGTATTGGTCAATATTCATAAATATTTCTTAAAATATGACGCAAATATATATATATTATATATATTATATATATATATATATTTATATATATATATATATATATATATATTATATATATATATATATTATATATATATATATATATATATATATAATATATATATATATATATATATATATATATATATAATATATATATATATATATATATAAATATTATATATATAATATATATATATATATATATATATATATATTATATATATATATATCATATATAATATTATATATATATATATAATATATATATATATATTACAGGAGATGTATTATGGAGAAAGAGATTTTCAAAATATACTACCATTGAGTAATTGGCAGCGAGTAGGTTGCCATGAGATATCGTCGATGAGCAGAGAGAGTATTGCAAAAATAATACCATGGAAATCCTGAAGTATCTCTCTTAATGATATAATATCACGACGAATATAGAAACAGTTCAGATTACAAAATTTCTACAAAATAACTTCTTTCAAGAGTTTATATAAAATATTTTCATATATATAAACACAGTATCATAGATTAAATATTCTTTAGAATCACAGATTATATGCACACAGTTTCTTTGTTTCACAGTTTACAAGATTTGTTTCAATAATAAAACATAGATATTTGGATCACTGTTCCACTTATTAATAGATTTGTAATAGGAATAAACAACTCACGTTACTATTTGAGGGATGAGATATTGACAAAAGAGATGAATCATTAATCACTTCACAGTTAGGATAAGACACAGTTTTACACTTCACATTGAATATCAGATACGAATACAAGAGAATAAATAGATTACTGGAATATCACTTCAGCTTAGAAATATAAGAGATTTATGTTTCACAAACATAAGACAGATTTTTACACTCACTTGACGGACTAATTGTCTCACTCGATTTCTTGACAAACTTGCTCACTCAGAGCTCAGAACGAACTCGTCTCACTCAAAGCTCATGACCAACTCAACTGACTCTGTATAGAAAGTATTTTTGTTCTCACTCCAATCATGTGTATTGGAACAAGTTTATATTTTTACATAGAGGATACTCTTATAAATAAATCTACTACGTATTATTTAAATTACTTAAGATTAAATATTGCTTTTGTTTTTATATATTTCTTTTAAGAATTTTAGACAATAAATTCCTGTAAAGAATACTCCCGCTTACATTTTAAAAATTTTATACATAAAATTTTTCACTTACTCGTGTCTTACAAGAACAGTATTCTTAAAAACAAAGCTACCTTAATTATACAAAAATATAAACAAAATAAGATTAATGAATAATCAACACATAGAAAGAAACTTTTCTCCTTTCTTCGTAGACGAACGACTCACTTATCAGCAACGACTTCTGTACAGGTTCAGGGTGATATTTTTGACAAGACAAAATAATTAATCTTAATAATTAAACGAAACAAATAAAATACTCAAAATTTTATTTCATTCGTTCATCCATTAAAACAACTTACCAAGAACTTGCAAGCCATTAAATAAAATACCCTGGAAATCGTTACTCAGTAAATGACAACTCATGATGCGAACAAGATGGCTGGTTTTGAAAATCACTTAAAATAGGTGTGCTATGAGATGGATGAAACTTTTTATGTGAACGTAACATCATAGGACTTTGTTCGCGTGGACCTTTGAAATGTTGATAAGGCACGTAATTACCATCGGATATATCTGATTCTGATTTCGATCTACTAAAACTTTGTCGATTAGAATTATTATTTGGTTCAGAGAATCCTGAAAAAGATGATTGAGAAGTACTACTTGATTTAAAACTTTGCTCATTTTCACTTTCTTGAACACTTTGATTGGGATGAATGGGACTGGGTTGGATTCTTATTGGATCGTTGAAGGATGATTTTGAATAATGGGAGCTACTATTCAACTTAATATAAGGCTGATTTCTTATCATATTTTTAGTATATTGATGCGGATATATGAAATTTTCGAACTTATTTCTTTGAATACTTTCTAATAAGCAAAAATGATGTTTGCTCTTTTTCCCTATCATTTGGAATTTGAAAACTTACATGTTTAGATTTGCCATTTTTAAATGCGGAATTTTGGGATTTATGCGGAAGATTTTCATTCAAAACTGGTTCTGCAACAACCTTAAAATTATTGCTATGAACCGCTATGTCTCTACCTGTTTGCAAACATTGCAAGATAAAACAATTTCTGCCCAAGATACCTACCACTCTGTAGGGTCCTTTCCAATGTTTAAACAATTTAATCGGTACTTTAGGCGGCTTAACATCTAAAATATATACACAACTGCCTATTCTTATATCTCTATCTACAGCCTTACCATGCGGTCTATTTACAAACTTTTGAGTTTCTAATTCTAAATTTTCTTTAGCAATTTCGCGAATGAGATTCGTTCTTATAGTTAAATCTTTTAATTCTTCATGAGTGGGCCAAAAATCTTTGTCTTGATTAACAAAAGGAGTAACATAGTTGTCTATGTCATAAGGAAGTCTTTGTTATAACCATGCAAGATGTAATGCGGACTGTCACCAATAGTCTCGTTGTAAGTACTATTGATACATAATTGAACAAAAGGAATATAGTTTCCCCAATCGTCACCTTTTTCGTTCACGAAGTGACGAAGATAGTTCTCTATTTTTAAGTTTTCTCTCACAATTTGAATTACTAATCTAACGGAAATTTCTACCTATTTATTTTCCACAGTTTGCATAACTGCCTAAAGAACTCAGATACATATTCACCCACATTATCGCATAACAAAACGCTAGGTGTCGTATGCCGGACGATTACTCTGTGTAGCAAAGCATTAGCAATATGGACACCACTCCTTGAAAGAATAGGACAAATTTCTACATATCTCCTTAAAGAGTCTTTAAAAACTAATATATATTTTGCTTCGGTTCTTTTACATATAGGCAATGGACGATAATGTCCGTATGCACACGGCTGAAAGGTGAATATGCTAAGGGATAACTAAATATGGGAGCTCGTTTAGGTATATTACCTTTTACTTGTAAACACGACGGACATTCTTTACAAAATTGGAAAATGAGTTTGGACATTTTAGGGAAAATATATCTTTCTTTTATCTTCTTTTCAGTCCTGATGTGGCTCATGTTCCCATAACCTAAGCTACAATGCCCTATATTTAAAACAGTATAGACTAGAGAATCAGGAATTTCAATCAAATATTTCATATCCTTTGTAACGAAATATAATATATTTTTAATACATGCATGCGGAAAACTATAGGTTTTTCCAGTTTTCTTGATAAAGTTTATTATAGGAGATAGTCTAGGACATTTTTCTTGTTCTTTTGTGATGATCTCTGAGGTCAGATCGAACAACTTTTTATTAGAGATTGAAGATTCTACATTGGAAATATACTCTTCTGGAACAGGGGGGGGGGAGGATTTCTGGAGAGATAATCCGGACAAATGTTCTTCTTACCTTCTATATAAAGAATTTCGGGATCAAAAGTATTGACTTTAAACGCCCATCTTGCCAATTTATGGGACAAATCTTTATTTTTAAAGATAGATACTACTGGTTGATGATCCGTATAGATTTTAATTTTATAACCAAAAACAGTATTTCGGAACTTGAATAAAGCCCATGTTATAGCTAAAGCCTCTATCGATAGAGCTATAGTTCTTTTTGGCCTTACTTAACATTCGGGATGGGAAAGAAACTGGACGATCGTGTCCTTGAGAATCCTTTTGAGCTAAAACTGCTCCGAGACCTACGCCACTTGCGTCAGTACAAATTTATGAACTCTTTTGAAAAATCAGGAAACTGGAGGATAGGTTCGATAATAAGTTTTTGTTTCAGCATCTCAAAAGCTTTTTGTTGCTCGTTACCCCACACAAAATTTACATTTTTACGGAAAAGAGAAGTTATAGGTTGTGCAACCACACTGAACGAAGGGATGAGTGAACGGTAAAAAGATGTGAAACCAATGAATGCTCTTGCAGAAGTTACATCGGTTGGGACAGGGAAAGATTTCAAAGCTTGAAGCTTTGTAGGATCTGCTGATATTCCTTCAGCACTGATTAAGAAACCAAGATAGATAAGAGATTGTTTGAAGAAGTTTGCTTTCTCCAATTTTACTTTAAATTTCGCCTTCTTCAAAGCGTCGAACACCAATTTTAAACTACTGTAATGGGACTTGATATCTTTGGAGAAGACAATTATGTCATCTAGATATATTAGTTCATGGATACCTAGAAGATGAGATATTGCAGCCTCCATGATGCGGCAAAAAGTGTTAGGTGTGGTTTTCACGGCCATTGGTAAACGTTTGGGTTGCCAGTGTCCTCGGTGAGAGGAAAATGCGAGATAAGGACGGCTTTCAGGCTCTACTCCTATATTGTAGTACCCCATCCATAAATCGAGACTTGTAAAGACCTTGGAATTTCCCAGCTTGGAGAGGGTACTTTAAATATTGGGGATAGGAAATTGTATAGGAGTGATATACTTATTCAGCTTTCTGAAGTCTAAAACCACCCTTGGTTTTACACTGTCTTTCTTCGGAATCACTAATAACGAAGAAGAATGGGGAGAATCAGAAAGTTCTATGTAATCCTTCAGGATACAATCATTTATCCAATCATCAATGTCCTGTTGGAATTTATGAGGCATTTGATAATTAGGAGTATAGATATACTTAGGAGCATCGGGAGTTACTTCTAATTTGAACTCTCCTAGGGGACAGAGATCTACTTTATAGTTTCCTAAAGCGATAACTTCTTTATTGGAAACCAAGAAATCAAGAAAATTATTCATCTGGGACGCATCTTGCAAAACCACAAGATCAGCTTCTTTCTTGGATTTAGATAGAAGAATTTCTTTATAAGCTTCATGCAATTCTTCATCGGATAGACCTTCAAAAGATTCTACTTTATGTACATTTGAAGATATACTTCGGAAAGAAAGAGAATTTGACTTAGAAATTACTACATTTTTATCAAGAGTAATGGCAGACGGACTATAATTTATACATTTTACGAGGATCGTGCCTTCCTTTACAGCACTTAAAACATTTGCAAAAACGGGATTAGATATACAATTCTTTTCAGAAACTAAGTAAACAAAATATAATATATTTTTAATATATGCATGCGGAAAACTATAGGTTTTTCCAGTTTTCTTGATAAAGTTTATTATAGGAGATAGTCTAGGACATTTTTCTTGTTCTTTTGTGATGATCTCTGAGGTCAGATCGAACAACTGTTTATTAGAAATTGAAGATTCTACATTGGAAATATACCCTTCTGGAACAGGGGGGGGGGAGGATTTCGAGAAAGATAGTCCGGACATATGTTCTTCTTACCTTCTATATAAAGAATTTCGGGATCAAAAGTATTGACTTTAAACGCCCATCTTGCCAATTTATGGGACAAATCTTTATTTTTAAAGATAGATACTACTGGTTGATGATCCGTATAGATTTTAATTTTATAACCAAAAACAGTATTTCGGAACTTGAATAAAGCCCATGTTATAGCTAAAGCCTCTATCGATAGAGCTATAGTTCTTTTTGGCCTTACTTAACATTCGGGATGGGAAAGAAACTGGACGATCGTGTCCTTGAGAATCCTTTTGAGCTAAAAGTGCTCCGAGACCTACGCCACTTGCGTCAGTACAAATTTATGAACTCTTTTGAAAAATCAGGAAACTGGAGGATAGGTTCGATAATAAGTTTTTGTTTCAGCATCTCAAAAGCTTTTTGTTGCTCGTTACCCCACACAAAATTTACATTTTTACGGAAAAGAGAAGTTATAGGTTGTGCAACCACACTGAACGAAGGGATGAGTGAACGGTAAAAAGATGTGAAACCAATGAATGCTCTTGCAGAAGTTACATCAGTTGGGACAGGGAAAGATTTCAAAGCTTGAAGCTTTGTAGGATCTGCTGATATTCCTTCAGCACTGATTAAGAAACCAAGATAGATAAGAGATTGTTTGAAGAAGTTTGCTTTCTCCAATTTTACTTTAAATTTCGCCTTCTTCAAAGCGTCGAACACCAATTTTAAACTACTGTAATGGGACTTGATATCTTTGGAGAAGACAATTATGTCATCTAGATATATTAGTTCATGGATACCTAGAAGATGAGATATTGCAGCCTCCATGATGCGGCAAAAAGTGTTAGGTGTGGTTTTCACAGCCATTGGTAAACGTTTGGGTTGCCAGTGTCCTCGGTGAGAGGAAAATGCGAGATAAGGACGGCTTTCAGGCTCTACTCCTATATTGTAGTACCCCATCCATAAATCGAGACTTGTAAAGACCTTGGAATTTCCCAGCTTGGAGAGGGTACTTTAAATATTGGGGATAGGAAATTGTATAGGAGTGATATACTTATTCAGCTTTCTGAAGTCTAAAACCACCCTTGGTTTTACACTGTCTTTCTTCGGAATCACTAATAACGAAGAAGAATGGGGAGAATCAGAAAGTTCTAAGTAATCCTTCAGGATACAATCATTTATCCAATCATCGATGTCCTGTTGGAATTTATGAGGCATTTGATAATTAGGAGTATAGATATACTTAGGAGCATCGGGAGTTACTTCTAATTTGAACTCTCCTAGGGGACAGAGATCTACTTTATAGTTTCCTAAAGCGATAACTTCTTTATTGGAAACCAAGAAATCAAGAAAATTATTCATCTGGGACGCATCTTGCAAAACCACAAGATCAGCTTCTTTCTTGGATTTAGATAGAAGAATTTCTTTATAAGCTTCATGCAATTCTTCATCGGATAGACCTTCAAAAGATTCTACTTTATGTACATTTGAAGATATACTTCGGAAAGAAAGAGAATTTGACTTAGAAATTACTACATTTTTATCAAGAGTAATGGCAGACGGACTATAATTTATACATTTTACGAGGATCGTGCCTTCCTTTACAGCACTTAAAACATTTGCAAAAACGGGATTAGATATACAATTCTTTTCAGAAACTAAGTAAACAAAATTTAATATATTTTTAATATATGCATGCGGAAAACTATAGGTTTTTCCAGTTTTCTTGATAAAGTTTATTATAGGAGATAGTCTAGGACATTTTTCTTGTTCTTTTGTGATGATCTCTGAGGTCAGATCGAACAACTGTTTATTAGAAATTGAAGATTCTACATTGGAAATATACCCTTCTGGAACAGGGGGGGGGGGAGGATTTCGAGAAAGATAGTCCGGACATATGTTCTTCTTACCTTCTATATAAAGAATTTCGGGATCAAAAGTATTGACTTTAAACGCCCATCTTGCCAATTTATGGGACAAATCTTTATTTTTAAAGATAGATACTACTGGTTGATGATCCGTATAGATTTTAATTTTATAACCAAAAACAGTATTTCGGAACTTGAATAAAGCCCATGTTATAGCTAAAGCCTCTATCGATAGAGCTATAGTTCTTTTTGGCCTTACTTAACATTCGGGATGGGAAAGAAACTGGACGATCGTGTCCTTGAGAATCCTTTTGAGCTAAAACTGCTCCGAGACCTACGCCACTTGCGTCAGTACAAATTTATGAACTCTTTTGAAAAATCAGGAAACTGGAGGATAGGTTCGATAATAAGTTTTTGTTTCAGCATCTCAAAAGCTTTTTGTTGCTCGTTACCCCACACAAAATTTACATTTTTACGGAAAAGAGAAGTTATAGGTTGTGCAACCACACTGAACGAAGGGATGAGTGAACGGTAAAAAGATGTGAAACCAATGAATGCTCTTGCAGAAGTTACATCGGTTGGGACAGGGAAAGATTTCAAAGCTTGAAGCTTTGTAGGATCTGCTGATATTCCTTCAGCACTGATTAAGAAACCAAGATAGATAAGAGATTGTTTGAAGAAGTTTGCTTTCTCCAATTTTACTTTAAATTTCGCCTTCTTCAAAGCGTCGAACACCAATTTTAAACTACTGTAATGGGACTTGATATCTTTGGAGAAGACAATTATGTCATCTAGATATATTAGTTCATGGATACCTAGAAGATGAGATATTGCAGCCTCCATGATGCGGCAAAAAGTGTTAGGTGTGGTTTTCACGGCCATTGGTAAACGTTTGGGTTGCCAGTGTCCTCGGTGAGAGGAAAATGCGAGATAAGGACGGCTTTCAGGCTCTACTCCTATATTGTAGTACCCCATCCATAAATCGAGACTTGTAAAGACCTTGGAATTTCCCAGCTTGGAGAGGGTACTTTAAATATTGGGGATAGGAAATTGTATAGGAGTGATATACTTATTCAGCTTTCTGAAGTCTAAAACCACCCTTGGTTTTACACTGTCTTTCTTCGGAATCACTAATAACGAAGAAGAATGGGGAGAATCAGAAAGTTCTATGTAATCCTTCAGGATACAATCATTTATCCAATCATCGATGTCCTGTTGGAATTTATGAGGCATTTGATAATTAGGAGTATAGATATACTTAGGAGCATCGGGAGTTACTTCTAATTTGAACTCTCCTAGGGGACAGAGATCTACTTTATAGTTTCCTAAAGCGATAACTTCTTTATTGGAAACCAAGAAATCAAGAAAATTATTCATCTGGGACGCATCTTGCAAAACCACAAGATCAGCTTCTTTCTTGGATTTAGATAGAAGAATTTCTTTATAAGCTTCATGCAATTCTTCATCGGATAGACCTTCAAAAGATTCTACTTTATGTACATTTGAAGATATACTTCGGAAAGAAAGAGAATTTGACTTAGAAATTACTACATTTTTATCAAGAGTAATGGCAGACGGACTATAATTTATACATTTTACGAGGATCGTGCCTTCCTTTACAGCACTTAAAACATTTGCAAAAACGGGATTAGATATACAATTCTTTTCAGAAACTAAGTAAACAAAATATAATATATTTTTAATATATGCATGCGGAAAACTATAGGTTTTTCCAGTTTTCTTGATAAAGTTTATTATAGGAGATAGTCTAGGACATTTTTCTTGTTCTTTTGTGATGATCTCTGAGGTCAGATCGAACAACTGTTTATTAGAAATTGAAGATTCTACATTGGAAATATACCCTTCTGGAACAGGGGGGGGGGAGGATTTCGAGAAAGATAGTCCGGACATATGTTCTTCTTACCTTCTATATAAAGAATTTCGGGATCAAAAGTATTGACTTTAAACGCCCATCTTGCCAATTTATGGGACAAATCTTTATTTTTAAAGATAGATACTACTGGTTGATGATCCGTATAGATTTTAATTTTATAACCAAAAACAGTATTTCGGAACTTGAATAAAGCCCATGTTATAGCTAAAGCCTCTATCGATAGAGCTATAGTTCTTTTTGGCCTTACTTAACATTCGGGATGGGAAAGAAACTGGACGATCGTGTCCTTGAGAATCCTTTTGAGCTAAAACTGCTCCGAGACCTACGCCACTTGCGTCAGTACAAATTTATGAACTCTTTTGAAAAATCAGGAAACTGGAGGATAGGTTCGATAATAAGTTTTTGTTTCAGCATCTCAAAAGCTTTTTGTTGCTCGTTACCCCACACAAAATTTACATTTTTACGGAAAAGAGAAGTTATAGGTTGTGCAACCACACTGAACGAAGGGATGAGTGAACGGTAAAAAGATGTGAAACCAATGAATGCTCTTGCAGAAGTTACATCGGTTGGGACAGGGAAAGATTTCAAAGCTTGAAGCTTTGTAGGATCTGCTGATATTCCTTCAGCACTGATTAAGAAACCAAGATAGATAAGAGATTGTTTGAAGAAGTTTGCTTTCTCCAATTTTACTTTAAATTTCGCCTTCTTCAAAGCGTCGAACACCAATTTTAAACTACTGTAATGGGACTTGATATCTTTGGAGAAGACAATTATGTCATCTAGATATATTAGTTCATGGATACCTAGAAGATGAGATATTGCAGCCTCCATGATGCGGCAAAAAGTGTTAGGTGTGGTTTTCACAGCCATTGGTAAACGTTTGGGTTGCCAGTGTCCTCGGTGAGAGGAAAATGCGAGATAAGGACGGCTTTCAGGCTCTACTCCTATATTGTAGTACCCCATCCATAAATCGAGACTTGTAAAGACCTTGGAATTTCCCAGCTTGGAGAGGGTACTTTAAATATTGGGGATAGGAAATTGTATAGGAGTGATATACTTATTCAGCTTTCTGAAGTCTAAAACCACCCTTGGTTTTACACTGTCTTTCTTCGGAATCACTAATAACGAAGAAGAATGGGGAGAATCAGAAAGTTCTATGTAATCCTTCAGGATACAATCATTTATCCAATCATCGATGTCCTGTTGGAATTTATGAGGCATTTGATAATTAGGAGTATAGATATACTTAGGAGCATCGGGAGTTACTTCTAATTTGAACTCTCCTAGGGGACAGAGATCTACTTTATAGTTTCCTAAAGCGATAACTTCTTTATTGGAAACCAAGAAATCAAGAAAATTATTCATCTGGGACGCATCTTGCAAAACCACAAGATCAGCTTCTTTCTTGGATTTAGATAGAAGAATTTCTTTATAAGCTTCATGCAATTCTTCATCGGATAGACCTTCAAAAGATTCTACTTTATGTACATTTGAAGATATACTTCGGAAAGAAAGAGAATTTGACTTAGAAATTACTACATTTTTATCAAGAGTAATGGCAGACGGACTATAATTTATACATTTTACGAGGATCGTGCCTTCCTTTACAGCACTTAAAACATTTGCAAAAACGGGATTAGATATACAATTCTTTTCAGAAACTAAGTAAACAAAATTTAATATATTTTTAATATATGCATGCGGAAAACTATAGGTTTTTCCAGTTTTCTTGATAAAGTTTATTATAGGAGATAGTCTAGGACATTTTTCTTGTTCTTTTGTGATGATCTCTGAGGTCAGATCGAACAACTGTTTATTAGAAATTGAAGATTCTACATTGGAAATATACCCTTCTGGAACAGGGGGGGGGGGAGGATTTCGAGAAAGATAGTCCGGACATATGTTCTTCTTACCTTCTATATAAAGAATTTCGGGATCAAAAGTATTGACTTTAAACGCCCATCTTGCCAATTTATGGGACAAATCTTTATTTTTAAAGATAGATACTACTGGTTGATGATCCGTATAGATTTTAATTTTATAACCAAAAACAGTATTTCGGAACTTGAATAAAGCCCATGTTATAGCTAAAGCCTCTATCGATAGAGCTATAGTTCTTTTTGGCCTTACTTAACATTCGGGATGGGAAAGAAACTGGACGATCGTGTCCTTGAGAATCCTTTTGAGCTAAAACTGCTCCGAGACCTACGCCACTTGCGTCAGTACAAATTTATGAACTCTTTTGAAAAATCAGGAAACTGGAGGATAGGTTCGATAATAAGTTTTTGTTTCAGCATCTCAAAAGCTTTTTGTTGCTCGTTACCCCACACAAAATTTACATTTTTACGGAAAAGAGAAGTTATAGGTTGTGCAACCACACTGAACGAAGGGATGAGTGAACGGTAAAAAGATGTGAAACCAATGAATGCTCTTGCAGAAGTTACATCGGTTGGGACAGGGAAAGATTTCAAAGCTTGAAGCTTTGTAGGATCTGCTGATATTCCTTCAGCACTGATTAAGAAACCAAGATAGATAAGAGATTGTTTGAAGAAGTTTGCTTTCTCCAATTTTACTTTAAATTTCGCCTTCTTCAAAGCGTCGAACACCAATTTTAAACTACTGTAATGGGACTTGATATCTTTGGAGAAGACAATTATGTCATCTAGATATATTAGTTCATGGATACCTAGAAGATGAGATATTGCAGCCTCCATGATGCGGCAAAAAGTGTTAGGTGTGGTTTTCACAGCCATTGGTAAACGTTTGGGTTGCCAGTGTCCTCGGTGAGAGGAAAATGCGAGATAAGGACGGCTTTCAGGCTCTACTCCTATATTGTAGTACCCCATCCATAAATCGAGACTTGTAAAGACCTTGGAATTTCCCAGCTTGGAGAGGGTACTTTAAATATTGGGGATAGGAAATTGTATAGGAGTGATATACTTATTCAGCTTTCTGAAGTCTAAAACCACCCTTGGTTTTACACTGTCTTTCTTCGGAATCACTAATAACGAAGAAGAATGGGGAGAATCAGAAAGTTCTATGTAATCCTTCAGGATACAATCATTTATCCAATCATCGATGTCCTGTTGGAATTTATGAGGCATTTGATAATTAGGAGTATAGATATACTTAGGAGCATCGGGAGTTACTTCTAATTTGAACTCTCCTAGGGGACAGAGATCTACTTTATAGTTTCCTAAAGCGATAACTTCTTTATTGGAAACCAAGAAATCAAGAAAATTATTCATCTGGGACGCATCTTGCAAAACCACAAGATCAGCTTCTTTCTTGGATTTAGATAGAAGAATTTCTTTATAAGCTTCATGCAATTCTTCATCGGATAGACCTTCAAAAGATTCTACTTTATGTACATTTGAAGATATACTTCGGAAAGAAAGAGAATTTGACTTAGAAATTACTACATTTTTATCAAGAGTAATGGCAGACGGACTATAATTTATACATTTTACGAGGATCGTGCCTTCCTTTACAGCACTTAAAACATTTGCAAAAACGGGATTAGATATACAATTCTTTTCAGAAACTAAGTAAACAAAATTTAATATATTTTTAATATATGCATGCGGAAAACTATAGGTTTTTCCAGTTTTCTTGATAAAGTTTATTATAGGAGATAGTCTAGGACATTTTTCTTGTTCTTTTGTGATGATCTCTGAGGTCAGATCGAACAACTGTTTATTAGAAATTGAAGATTCTACATTGGAAATATACCCTTCTGGAACAGGGGGGGGGGGAGGATTTCGAGAAAGATAGTCCGGACATATGTTCTTCTTACCTTCTATATAAAGAATTTCGGGATCAAAAGTATTGACTTTAAACGCCCATCTTGCCAATTTATGGGACAAATCTTTATTTTTAAAGATAGATACTACTGGTTGATGATCCGTATAGATTTTAATTTTATAACCAAAAACAGTATTTCGGAACTTGAATAAAGCCCATGTTATAGCTAAAGCCTCTATCGATAGAGCTATAGTTCTTTTTGGCCTTACTTAACATTCGGGATGGGAAAGAAACTGGACGATCGTGTCCTTGAGAATCCTTTTGAGCTAAAACTGCTCCGAGACCTACGCCACTTGCGTCAGTACAAATTTATGAACTCTTTTGAAAAATCAGGAAACTGGAGGATAGGTTCGATAATAAGTTTTTGTTTCAGCATCTCAAAAGCTTTTTGTTGCTCGTTACCCCACACAAAATTTACATTTTTACGGAAAAGAGAAGTTATAGGTTGTGCAACCACACTGAACGAAGGGATGAGTGAACGGTAAAAAGATGTGAAACCAATGAATGCTCTTGCAGAAGTTACATCGGTTGGGACAGGGAAAGATTTCAAAGCTTGAAGCTTTGTAGGATCTGCTGATATTCCTTCAGCACTGATTAAGAAACCAAGATAGATAAGAGATTGTTTGAAGAAGTTTGCTTTCTCCAATTTTACTTTAAATTTCGCCTTCTTCAAAGCGTCGAACACCAATTTTAAACTACTGTAATGGGACTTGATATCTTTGGAGAAGACAATTATGTCATCTAGATATATTAGTTCATGGATACCTAGAAGATGAGATATTGCAGCCTCCATGATGCGGCAAAAAGTGTTAGGTGTGGTTTTCACGGCCATTGGTAAACGTTTGGGTTGCCAGTGTCCTCGGTGAGAGGAAAATGCGAGATAAGGACGGCTTTCAGGCTCTACTCCTATATTGTAGTACCCCATCCATAAATCGAGACTTGTAAAGACCTTGGAATTTCCCAGCTTGGAGAGGGTACTTTAAATATTGGGGATAGGAAATTGTATAGGAGTGATATACTTATTCAGCTTTCTGAAGTCTAAAACCACCCTTGGTTTTACACTGTCTTTCTTCGGAATCACTAATAACGAAGAAGAATGGGGAGAATCAGAAAGTTCTATGTAATCCTTCAGGATACAATCATTTATCCAATCATCGATGTCCTGTTGGAATTTATGAGGCATTTGATAATTAGGAGTATAGATATACTTAGGAGCATCGGGAGTTACTTCTAATTTGAACTCTCCTAGGGGACAGAGATCTACTTTATAGTTTCCTAAAGCGATAACTTCTTTATTGGAAACCAAGAAATCAAGAAAATTATTCATCTGGGACGCATCTTGCAAAACCACAAGATCAGCTTCTTTCTTGGATTTAGATAGAAGAATTTCTTTATAAGCTTCATGCAATTCTTCATCGGATAGACCTTCAAAAGATTCTACTTTATGTACATTTGAAGATATACTTCGGAAAGAAAGAGAATTTGACTTAGAAATTACTACATTTTTATCAAGAGTAATGGCAGACGGACTATAATTTATACATTTTACGAGGATCGTGCCTTCCTTTACAGCACTTAAAACATTTGCAAAAACGGGATTAGATATACAATTCTTTTCAGAAACTAAGTAAACAAAATATAATATATTTTTAATATATGCATGCGGAAAACTATAGGTTTTTCCAGTTTTCTTGATAAAGTTTATTATAGGAGATAGTCTAGGACATTTTTCTTGTTCTTTTGTGATGATCTCTGAGGTCAGATCGAACAACTGTTTATTAGAAATTGAAGATTCTACATTGGAAATATACCCTTCTGGAACAGGGGGGGGGGAGGATTTCGAGAAAGATAGTCCGGACATATGTTCTTCTTACCTTCTATATAAAGAATTTCGGGATCAAAAGTATTGACTTTAAACGCCCATCTTGCCAATTTATGGGACAAATCTTTATTTTTAAAGATAGATACTACTGGTTGATGATCCGTATAGATTTTAATTTTATAACCAAAAACAGTATTTCGGAACTTGAATAAAGCCCATGTTATAGCTAAAGCCTCTATCGATAGAGCTATAGTTCTTTTTGGCCTTACTTAACATTCGGGATGGGAAAGAAACTGGACGATCGTGTCCTTGAGAATCCTTTTGAGCTAAAACTGCTCCGAGACCTACGCCACTTGCGTCAGTACAAATTTATGAACTCTTTTGAAAAATCAGGAAACTGGAGGATAGGTTCGATAATAAGTTTTTGTTTCAGCATCTCAAAAGCTTTTTGTTGCTCGTTACCCCACACAAAATTTACATTTTTACGGAAAAGAGAAGTTATAGGTTGTGCAACCACACTGAACGAAGGGATGAGTGAACGGTAAAAAGATGTGAAACCAATGAATGCTCTTGCAGAAGTTACATCGGTTGGGACAGGGAAAGATTTCAAAGCTTGAAGCTTTGTAGGATCTGCTGATATTCCTTCAGCACTGATTAAGAAACCAAGATAGATAAGAGATTGTTTGAAGAAGTTTGCTTTCTCCAATTTTACTTTAAATTTCGCCTTCTTCAAAGCGTCGAACACCAATTTTAAACTACTGTAATGGGACTTGATATCTTTGGAGAAGACAATTATGTCATCTAGATATATTAGTTCATGGATACCTAGAAGATGAGATATTGCAGCCTCCATGATGCGGCAAAAAGTGTTAGGTGTGGTTTTCACGGCCATTGGTAAACGTTTGGGTTGCCAGTGTCCTCGGTGAGAGGAAAATGCGAGATAAGGACGGCTTTCAGGCTCTACTCCTATATTGTAGTACCCCATCCATAAATCGAGACTTGTAAAGACCTTGGAATTTCCCAGCTTGGAGAGGGTACTTTAAATATTGGGGATAGGAAATTGTATAGGAGTGATATACTTATTCAGCTTTCTGAAGTCTAAAACCACCCTTGGTTTTACACTGTCTTTCTTCGGAATCACTAATAACGAAGAAGAATGGGGAGAATCAGAAAGTTCTATGTAATCCTTCAGGATACAATCATTTATCCAATCATCGATGTCCTGTTGGAATTTATGAGGCATTTGATAATTAGGAGTATAGATATACTTAGGAGCATCGGGAGTTACTTCTAATTTGAACTCTCCTAGGGGACAGAGATCTACTTTATAGTTTCCTAAAGCGATAACTTCTTTATTGGAAACCAAGAAATCAAGAAAATTATTCATCTGGGACGCATCTTGCAAAACCACAAGATCAGCTTCTTTCTTGGATTTAGATAGAAGAATTTCTTTATAAGCTTCATGCAATTCTTCATCGGATAGACCTTCAAAAGATTCTACTTTATGTACATTTGAAGATATACTTCGGAAAGAAAGAGAATTTGACTTAGAAATTACTACATTTTTATCAAGAGTAATGGCAGACGGACTATAATTTATACATTTTACGAGGATCGTGCCTTCCTTTACAGCACTTAAAACATTTGCAAAAACGGGATTAGATATACAATTCTTTTCAGAAACTAAGTAAACATTATCAGGAGGTGCCGTACCGGCCTATGATTTCACATTCACAGAGAGAATATAACTTGAAAAGGATTCGAACTTTATAGTTTCTGGCAAAGACAACTCGTAAGAATCATCATCAAAAATGGATATTTCCTGTATGAAAGATTCGCTTTCAAAATTTAGACTGTGCATTTCGGAATAGGAATTGACAGATTTATCATTGGAATCATCTATTTCCGAAGATTTATTGTTTAACATAGAATAGAAACTAGGTTTGAGATCGCTTATTAAAGGATCATACACATGAAGAGGGATTTTAACGAAACCTTTATCGTCTTCCATCGATAAAAATTCGTTCCTTAGATCGATAACGATCGGGAGATGAGAGAGAACGTCTGTTCCTAACAACATCGGACCACTAAATGTACAAGAACTATTTACTACTATTAAGAAAATATTGAATAATTGATTATTTAATAACAATTGGAGCTTGACCCTCCCTAGGTTAGGGATTATGTTCCCCGAAATTGATTTCAGCACAATGTTTGTCTCCCTTAATTCAAGGGGATATAGTTTTCTTAACCTATCAAAAACTTCATATCGAAGAAGCCAGACAGAAGATCCGGAATCTAAATAGGAAGTATTTTCGTTTATGAATTTAAACTCAACTGTCAATTTCACCTTTAGGAAGTAGCTTTTTCCTATTATTGGATTCTCTTCTACTTTACATATACTCTTAAGATTAAGATTATTTTCGTAATTATACATTACATGGGCCTCGATTGGGCTCATTACGACGTCCAGAGGCTTTGGACTCGTAACCCTACCTAAAAATTTAACCTGCGGAAAGGTGCATTTTGTGACGTTTTTGAATGGAAATTTGACGGATTGCGAAATATTGAAGTGCACTTTCTTGGTGCGTTGTGCGGTGTTTGCGGATTATTGTTTTAAAAACTATCTTCTTCTAACCTATAATTGACATTTTTATTATAGAAATTAGAGTTTGTATTATAGTTTGGATTTAATAGACATACCTGAGACTTTATATTTCCTTCGTAAAATTGGAAGGAATGAGGGGAAGAATTTCTACTACTGTTTTCGGAAGTTGCCTGAGCGTTTTTACTCTTATTATTTTGCATATTTTGCACTTTATTAAAAGAATGGGGACCCTTGGAATATGAATTTGTCAAATCTTGACTGATTTACTTGAGAATATCTCCTTTGACTGTTTTGGCCTCTGAAATCCATGGTTTGGACCTTTTGAAACGAACGAATTAGGACAAGAATTGGATTGATTTTTATTTTGAGAATATTTTTCTTGATCGAACTGGGTTATGACCTTAGTTCGGCTCATACCTTGTTGAGAGAAAGGGTTCCACGTTGTGTTCATACAATTTCTATTAGAACCTCTCGCGTGTGGAGCATGACACAATGAACAGTAGGGTTTGAAGATACAACAAGATGTCCCGTGTCTGTGTCGTTCGCAGTTCATACAGTCCAAACTGCTTCGTACATTTGGATACTTGTGAGTAGGGAAATGAGACTTCGGAGATTGATTCGATGAATATTGAGGCTTACTTTTCACTGTGTGAGCCTGGTGAAAAGATTGCTGCACTGGATTCTTTTCCGACTGCGTCATATACACTGGAATAGAATGAGAAGACATGGGATTTTTATTTGAGGAGGAAGCAATTTTCCCGCTATTTAGGACATGACTTTTCTTGAGATATGTTTGGATTTGTTTAGGAATGGAATTAGAGATACTGAATTCTTCAGTGATTATTTTCTGGAATTGCGGCTTGGCGTTAGCGTATAAGGAAGAGAATAGGAGAAGTCTGCGCTGCTCGGCAGTAAAACCTACGCCATATAAGAGAGAGGATGAGTCAAGGGAAGTTTGAAGCGCTCTTTGAGTCTCTGTTAAGTACTCTGGAAGGGAATGATTCACGCTCCACTTTACATTTACGAAGTCTTGGAAAGCTTCGAACGAACTTTTTGATGTAAGTGGATTGAGGCAGGAAGAAAGATCAGTTTTGAACTGTTTCCAAGTGCTCGCTTTGAGAAGTTCTGGCGTGGACTGGATGAGATAGGATACGTTTCCTTCCTTTATATTTATGAATCTTGTATAGGCTCTTAGCTTCTCTACATCTGAAGTTATACCTTCATAATCAAAGTAGAGTTCTACAGCTGCTATCCACATGCTAACTTCAGGGCCTCCCCAGCAGTTGTCTACATACCCCACCAATATCGGTATATTGGGGAGCGTATGGGTCAATCCATCAATATTTAATGTAGGTCTAGACATGATTTCAGAAGGATTTATTATATTGGATGGATGAAAAGTTTGTGAAGCACTTTCGGATAACAAAATTTCCTCTTCAGGAGGAAGAGAATCTATTTGATTGTCAGTGGGGGATACACCAATCTCCTCTGTATCGGAGAGCATTTATATTACTTTTAATTATGAATGAGAGAAGTTTATGCATAAATATAGAATATACATAAAAAAAAAAATGCTATATTAAGATCAGATATTTTAACCACTTACTCCACCAATGGCATTCTTCTGGACAAGCGTTTTCTTGAACGACGAATGGAAATAAAAATTTGATGTAAAAAATGGAGGTCGTTTGCCTCAATATATAATTAATATTAAGAGCATATAAAAAAAATATTAAATGGAATAAATAAATTTTAAAGAAAATAATGAATAAATTTTAAATAGTACTTTACGCTAGACCCTGATTATTTTACTCCTCCTGGCTGAGAAAGAATCTTTGAGTTTTTCGAAGTCGTTAGAAAAGCAATCGTTCCTCTTGAGACGAGAGAGAGAGAGAAAAGAATTTTTCTTTCAAAAAAAAAAAATTTCTTTCAGCAATAAGCCTAAAACACAATAAATAGATTAGATTTTCAGAAAGCATAGATACTTCACCATTGAAGAATAATATATTTTAAATGAAAAAAAAAAATATTTGATACCATATATATATATATATATATATATATATATATATATATATATATATATATATATATATATATATATATATATATATACTGCACATTTAACAACAACAACATATATATACCACCACTATGCTACTACTGCTATATGTAAGGGTGATTGTGAGTGGGTAAAAACATTCACTTGGTTATATGATTGTATGGGATGTAGTGTGGTTAAAATGTTAAAAAAATACCATAATGGAAAACTTATTCCGTACCCAGAATAAGCAGCCCATTGTTGTTAAGGTTACTGCATTATATAAATTATTTTTTTCATGTTCATACTTTACCCCTTAATTTAAATGGATGACTAAAACCGTATTGTCCTTTTCAGTAGTTTATATGATATAATTGATAAATCTTGTATATGTTCTTGGTTATTAAAAACTTATGATTAAAAAGAACATCTCTGAATTTTGACGCTTAAAAACCTATCAATTGAAGTTCTCATACTATATTGTTGAGAATCACCTGTATATATAGGAAACCCTTCATTACGACAGGTCAGTGGAGCATGTTTAGTTTCACTACGCATTATGTTTAATATCGTTACAGATCATAAATTAAATTATTTAAAGCTCTCTGGTAACGATACTTGTCATATTCCCTTTTTCTTTTGTTACAGTAATTCCCTTATAAGTTGGTATTACCATAACTTGATATCTGGTGAATCAAGTTCACAAGACCCCTCATTGACAACGTTATCGTTAGGGTAAGATCTCTCTCTCATTTTATATTTAAGTATTTCTTTTCATTAATTGTTAATAGTCAAAAGCCTTAAATAAATTAAATAACAACTCTAATTCCCGTAATCATTTTTACAGGGTCTTTATGTTTGATTCTTTATTTTGATTCTAGTCATCTCATTTTTTGGGTCCTATTTCTAGGACATAGCAAGAACATCCTTATTGTCGGATCCTAAATCTGGAACATAACCAGAGATTTATATATATAAATCTAGTCATATAGATATACTATAAATCTAGTCATAATCTAGAATAATAATAGTCACCTAGTTATTACCTTGTTTTCGTTGAGATTGTTCCACAATTCAATATATTTTTGTATCTGGAACCTTCTCAAACACACCATAATATAATGATTATTTAAGTTTTTAAGTTTAAGGAATATTATAAAACTACTAAGCAAATATACTCCATAAAACTACTGGAGTCCGATTTACTTCATATATCCTAGCTATCCCCTTACTCATCCCGGATAACTGATGAATGGAAATTAACTAAAATAAATTCTACTACTTTTGTTGTATATATGTGAAAAATAAATCTATCTTTTACTTCTTTTTCATTCTCCCCTTCTACTTCTCTATTGTTATAAGTGATCTACCTTTAGCCACAAACCAGGAGCATTGGGAGCAAGCGATGGTCCCTCTTTCCTGCACCCTGCCAGTAGAATAAAGCTTGATTAGCTCTTCTACATATCTCCTCCAGGTAGATATTACATAATTTCTTTTTACTTTTCTCACTGTTCTTTTATATTAATTTAGATAATACTTATTACTTTTCTTCTGGAGGTCAAGTGACCATAATTCTTCATGCCCTCGTCACTTGGTCTCCACCACATAAATACCAGAAAATAAAAAGTGGCGCCCGAACAGGGACCATCTGTCTTGTTCGGTGCTCTTGCCTTGCCACTGGATTGTGATTTTAGATCACTCGTCGCCAAACCTCACAATACAGTAATTTAAAAGATATTATTCTCAAATCTCTTTAAACTATACTCTTAAAAATATACTTAAACCTTCGTTAACTTAACACATACTTAAACATTCTTTTTTAAGAGTGAATGAGTTTGAAAGAAATTGTATTAAAGAACTCCTTGACAATTGTATTAAAACTATATAACATTTGTCAGCAATTTAAAATACTTCATTGCTTTATAGTTGTATTAAAACTATAAACTCCAATTTATAAAAATGACTGCCAAAAGCGATCCCCGTAGTGACTACAAAATGGTTGATCATTTAGATGCATCAACTGAGTCCGAGACTCAAGAAACCACTGCTAATAACCTGATTGATTCCCACATTCAAGCAGCAAATACTCCTTTAGATTCAGGTAGGGATTTGCTTAATTTTGATTTAAACACTCAAAGGCCTCCTGATCATGAACAGGCGATAGCTTTGGATAGGTACCCAAAACATGACACCGACACTAAACATGTAGATGGTGATGGTACTACGTCTGTACATGAACTTGGTGAGCTGATAGATGAATTTACCAAAGAAAAAGAAATGTTGACCCATAAATTAATCAAACAGAATATACCTTTTGAAGACAACCCTGATACAAAGAGGCTTTCTAAAGGCTTTGACCTTATAAACCTATATTCTTATAGGGATAATTATGATCTTCAACCCCCACAACATGCACAACCTAGACATGGTCCTCAACCACCACAACAATCTCAGGATTTACATGGTCTTCACCTATCCCAAAACTCTCAAGAAAAATTGCTTATAGATTATGAGGATTCTCATTGTCTAAATCCTCCATGAAGACCACATAAACATATTTCGTACCCACGTTTTGATGAACATGATCTGCCTTTTCAACGCAGACACACAAAACATTGAACGATTTGATTGGAGGGGTAGGAATACACCACCTATGCCTTCCCAACGTCCTTTCTATCCTAATTTAACCCCTTCTCCTACACCTGTAGATACTAACATGTTTTATCGTGATCATTCACCTTATTCGAATAAAAGACCTGATTTCCAAGGATATACTAATTATACTACTCGAGGTTCTTCTTCCCTTGCTCAACCCCCTATAGATTATAATTATCCTGAACCTCAAACTTCCTTTAATTCTCAACCTCCCAGAGGCCTTAATCATGATGACCACAGACACATACAAAACACTTCTTCCTCTTATCCTTATCAACCTTCTTATTCTAGACCAGATCCAAATGTTGACCTGTATTCCGGTCCCATCATGAAACAAAAGATCGATATGATGGAGGAAGCCATTTTGCTTTTAAGTCAGTTGCTTAAAAACTCGCAAAAGCTTAAAGTGGTAGACCCCGGTAAATACAAAGTAGAAACTGGTCAAGACTTCATATTTTATCTCGAGGATTTTGAGGCATACTGCCAGCTTCACTATCCTAAAGCGTATCACCAGTGGTTACGTTTACTTGGCAGACAACTTGAAGGACAATTTCAACAACTCTATCGTTTAATCACCAAGGATGATAGAGACTATTTCTCCGTTCGTGATGCCCTCATACAATGGTATGAGGATGAAGACAAGAAAAAGAAAAAATACCAGTTGCAGGCTTATCACTCCGCCCGCCGGTATCGAAATGAGAGCATTCGCATGTTCGCTCTCCGATTAGAACGCCTTGCTAGACGTGCTTACAAAGGCCTGGATATGCGCGAACACGAGTCTCTCCGTACAGCATTCTTATATAGTCTCCCTCCTGCTATAGAGAAAGATGTTCGCCAGTATATAAAAATACAGGAGAATAACCGTAATTGGCGTACACCGTGGGAAGATATAGTAGGCTTTGCTGATTCTCTAGAATCGGATAATAAGCAGTTCCCTTCTTCTCTTTCTTCTTCCCATAACCATACCCATGATATTTCTGAATATCCTTCTCAACCTCATCCCTCTACTAAAAAGACTTACCCACAGAAAGATGATCTGAATGAGACAATCGATTCGATTATCAATATTGACACTTTACTTCCCAGTTGGACGGAAAACCTTCAGACAGAAGAGGAAAACCGTCATTCTTAAAAATTACACGTTCTTCTAAAAGTCAGTATTTCCAAATTCTTTTACATTCTTCTAATAATCCCAATTCTCAAAAATCGTCTTCTAAGAGTAACCCGTCGAAGCTCTTCTCTCCCTAGAAATCAGAACACTTCTGCTCGTGATAGTTCACACTATGATCCTGACGATCGTAAACACCTGTTGTGTGACTTCTGTGAGAAAACAGGTCACCAGATGCGCGAATGTTACAAATATTTGGGCATCTGCGGCTACTGCAAAAAGAAAGGCCATGTAAGAGCTGATTGCAGAGCACGGAAATCGTCTACAACATCTCCTTCCCCAAATGTACGTAAAGCTGTTTGTCCTTTCTGTGGTGGACCACACCCGGGGATGAACTGTCCCTCCTCCCAGACAAAAGATAATTTCTTATGATCATAACTCACATAACTCTCCCCCGGAACCGATATCGACCGCGGCGGTAAAAACTGTCTATTACAGAAAATCTCCTACTAAGGAACATACTCCTGCGACACGTGAAGAGCGTACGTTTATAGATCCTTGTGACCGCTGTGGAGTTTCACATTTTGAAAGTCAGTGCCAGAGAAGTGATGAGACTCAACAAGAACCGTTAAACTCTTGGTCCCCACAGAAGTGAGTCCTCTCGTGGATATGGACTTGGATCTCGACTCGAATACAAATGTCCTATCCCAAATGGAATCAAGTAACACCGCACATATTCCCAGTGGTGCTTCCTATTCTACTCCACTCTTAAACACAAATGAAGATATGGTTATTGCCATAAATCTTTGTCAAAAAGATCTTGATCCACTATATGTATTAGCTACCTTAGATAATTTAAATGCTCCGCAATTTGAATGCTTGGTTGATAGTGGAGCGGGTGTAAATTTGATTAGTGCTGATGTAGTTCCCACAGTTGAAAATGATCATAATATCTTCCCTTCAGAGAAATTAGGAGTAAGGGCCATCAGTGGTTTTGGCAGCCGTGAGCTTATACCCATCACTCAGTATATAAAAATCACACTCCGTTTCCCATTGGGTTTTATCACCCAGCCTTCAGCATTCTTTATTGTCCCAAATAAGTATATGTTGGATCACCCAATAATAATTGGAACCTGTGCATTGAGTGAAAATCATCTTTTGCCAGATATGACTACGAAACAACTTGTCTACATACATGAAGATGTAATTCACTTAGCAGCAGAGGGTATTCACATATCCCACGATCCTTCACTCAAAACACATATTGTTAATATTCACAATATAGCGGTTTCTGACACTAACATTGATGATATTGAAATTTTAAATGATCAAAGAAATGATCGCACCCTTAAACTCTTACTAAAAAGTTATCAAAGGAATAAAACCTTTGACTGGAATGGTATTCCTAAAACATACAAAGTACATCGGTCTCAAATTGTATGTGAGAAAGATGTGTTATATTACCACACCAAAACTGGTAAACAGTTATATTTGATCTCACTAGATTTATTAATGCATATTGCACTTGGGTTACATGTTAATTATGCTCATATTGGAAGAAATAAAATGCTTCATCTAATTTATAAACAATTCTGGCATCCACGAGTAAATCAAGTAATATCGGACATTGTTCGTTGTTGTCCTGTCTGCCAAACACAGAAAACATTTTCTTCACACATTACACCACCTATGCTAAAAATCCTGGCGAATTACCCATTCGATCTTTGCGCCATGGATTTACTCCAGTTCCCTGTTACCTTTAATGGGAATAAATATTGTATGGTTGTCATTGATCACTATTCTAAATGGGTTGCTGTTGTCCCTATCAAGGATAAATCCAGTGCTACAGTTTCGAACAAATTAGAACATGAAGTTCTTCCATTTCTTCCCAAAGTTCCTAATCGTATCCTTACAGACAATGGAACAGAATTTACTTCCCATATTTTTCAAGAAGTTCTACATAAACCTAATATTAAACACGTTCGTATTTCTCCGTTGTATCCCGCTAGTAATGGGATCTGTGAAAGATTTAATTGGAGTCTCATCCAAATATTGAAATGCTTGGTTTCCGAACAACCAGCGTCTTGGGATGAAGAGCTCTCATCATCCATCTTAATTTATAATAACACAATTCATAGGTCCATAGACATGTCTCCCTCCGATTTCTTGTTACACAAGTCTCACACCCCTGTACACACTTTCCCTCAATATTGGAAAGAGGGTAGTCTGAACTTTAAACCCTTTAAAAAAGGACAAAGAGTTGCTAGAAAAATCATTCGTACGGGACCTAGCGCTTCTATGAAATTGAAAAGTAGATGGGAGGGACCTTTTGTTGTTGTGGGAGTTAATCCGAATCGGGTAACTTATGTGATTCAGCAATTGAACAATCCGGCTAGTAGACTACAGAAGGTCCATTTCTCTCATTTGAGAGGCTGGATTGAAATTCCCAACTATTTGCGAAGGTATCTTTCCCGGAATAAAGAAATCAGTGAGATTTTCTTTTCGGAAGAGGATGATGACATCATTGATAATGCTGATGTCCCTGATGACAGTTCTGAAAGTAATGATATAGCTGAGGAGGAACCATTAAATCTTTCCTTTGAGGATGGTTTATTTGATGATTCTGGTGAACCCATTGAGGAAGATTATGCTGATTTTGAGGGTTTTCTAAATTTCAATCGTATTGCCATAGATGAATACTTAAATCTTCCAGACCTTACGGATAAAATTTTCCCGTTGCAAAGTACTAACACTAGAAACCACGATGAACAAATAGAGTCAATAAGTCCACCTTTAGATGTGACTCCTTGTCTGCTGCCTGTCGTGCTTAATTCGAAACAAACAAAGGTAAAATTCAAGTTACCACCATTAGAAATTCCCATTTCCCCAGTAAGAAGTTCTTCCTCTGGGGATTTCACCCAATTGCCATCTCCTTTAGTAGATCTCCCAACACCTTCTTTAGATTATTATGATTTCTATGGCCAGGATTACCCTTCACATTTTCCTTATCCTTCGAATATTCCAACATCGGAGTCCACCCTCGATCCTTCTTTGGAAATATCTCATTTGACTTTAGATAGTACGGGTCACCTAAACTTACATACTATTAATAAGAAAAACCATGGATTGGGACCCGTCTTCTTTAAAGATAAACCACCCCCTATTGAATCTTCGTCCCCCGAACGAATAAATATTTCACCTGTACACGTTTCTGACAATATTTCTCTAAACAAAATTCCCATGGACTCTATCTCTTGGAATTGGAATAGTTCTTCCAGTTCTCAACACACTGAGTTTTATGGATTCGTTTCCCCACAGATACACAGTCTTCCTACACCCCTTTCTTCGTCTTCTCCAAATCTTTATGTTGATTCCTACAGCTCTGATACTTCAATGGAGGTTCAGATCGATAACTCAAATTCTCATTCAACATCTAACGACGAAAGAGAATTACATGAACAAATCGAAGAAGTTCTTTCACACCGACCTTTTACACGTAGTAGAGGACAAGTTGCAGAGTTACCTAATGTCATGACAACTCCATTAGAATATTTACATTTAACTTAAATTTTTCTAAAACATAAAGTCCCATCTTTTAATAATAAGCTCTATAAAAATAATTTTATAAAATTATTAGCTAACAAGTTCATGTATCACACAGACCAATTTTAAACAGATTAGTTGTTTTTGTTTTATTTATTTTATATACTTAACTAAACTTATACTTCAATTTATTATTGATATCCCTGTTTAAGAAACCCCAACTAATAAAGTAAATCAGTAATACTCTTATATGAGTACATATTCTAGTTCTATACCTAGGCTCACCTAACCCACTTGTAATTACCTATAGCCCTAGGCTCACCTGACCCATCTGATATATATATATATATATATATATATATATATATATATATATATATATATATATATATATATATATATATATATATATATTTACGGTATATATAAGAGGAAAGAAAATATATAGTATGTCTATCCCCTTATAAGGAGAAATTATATAGCCATACATATATTTTCTTCCAAAACCTTGACTCATGGTCATGTGACGATGTTGCAAGGGAGTAGGAGGGTGTTAGTATCATATTTCAGATGATGTCTCTCTATACCAAGGCAATGTAGCAGTCATCTGAAGATCTCGAAGCAACGCAAATGAAGATCCCCGGTGGTAATGTACTAAGTAATACTAAGTAATGAAAGGTACAATTTTCAGTTTTTTTTATATTCTTAATTAGTAGGATATTGTATTGATGCTATCACATCACCAACCATTATAAGGGTGATGAATATAGTAAATGATTTGATACCGATATCTGGCTGCTCTTATTTACAATACAATAGATACTACCCAAGTCACAATTTACTTTTGGGGGATCGCAATAACAGTCTTAAGGTTGATTCTAATCTAATTATGAATGAAATGGCCTAATAAAGCATAGATTTAGTAGGTACCATAAAAATGGCTAGGTTTAAGTTATAAAAATTGTATTAATCTAGTAATGTAAGTTCCATTTATAATTTATCATTTCATTTTATTTTTCTAATCATGTTATGTTAATCATTTACTTATTTAACAGAAGCTAATAAATGTTATTGTTTTATAGGGAACGAAGAAAAATTCTTCTTGTCCTATTCTCTTGTCTTGACTTTTATCTATCATGTCTAACTTACTAATTGTGGGTTCTTCCGAGGTGGCGGTTTTTCGGAATGACAAAGCCTACCTAAGAAAAAAGTATAGCTTAAATGTTAAATCCGACTTTTGTGCAGGCCGTCACTTTTCCCCCTGTCAGCCAAGGGTAGAAAGTTTGATGTCGAAAGACATTGACCTCATTATCATATGGTCTCTCACGACCATGGGGTGGGAAAAGAAACCATTAACAAACCATGACAAAATACTTACCCAAGTAATGGAACCTGTAGAAGGTGGCGGTATTGACTTGACCACTATAGTGGATACCATGACAAAAATTACCAAAATCCAAAAGTGGATACTTAACTTATGATACCCCCTATGCAGGACCTATACACCTTTAACAAAAGACGTATCACACAGGACTGGGGTACAAAGTATGAAACATATTGTGATAATGATCCAAACATTTCACCAGAAAAGATGAGGGAACACTCCATATACATGTTCGATAAATTTAAATCATTAAAAAGTCCCGTGTACAGCTGGCCAAATAAAAAAGTACTTGATGGCAATGCCATATTAGATTTTTATCATGGGGTTACAGTTGCCAATGAGAACAAACCAACCCCACATTCTCAATACTATAATAAAGAGACCTTGGCCATGGGTTCTCCTTTGTTGTATGACGGACTACATCCGACTCGTCAGTTTTTATTAACTCTTATGGACAAATATTACTCAACCTTTGGCCTTAACAAAAACACAGCTTAAGAGTACCCCTTACTCACGTACTCCGATAGCCACTCGGATGACAAACACCAGAAAGCCTCAGCCTTTGTTACCATCACCCTCGACGAATACCATTGAGGAGACATATTATGAGTATTCTCAACCTTCCACTTCCTATTCTCAACCTTCCACTTCCTATTCTCAACCTTCCACTTCCTATTCTCAACCTTCTACTTCTTATTCTCAACCTTCCACTTCTTATGTACAACCTAACGAGTATCAACTACCTTTATACTCTGAGACTCAGACTGTGTATTATGACGATCAGACTAACTATGCAGCTAGTCAAAATAATAATACTCAGAGAACACCAACTGGACAAACTTTCTATAACCCTTATGCTCCAGTTGCCTCTCAATCCTCATATACATATCCTCCTACAACAGATTTTTCTGTAAACCAGACTTTGCCATACTCTGGTTCCCAAACATATGGTACTAATCCTCCAAAAAATTACTATTCGTATACAATCCCTGATTACCAAAAACCCTCTAATTCTCAGTATTCCCCTTCTCTTAATCCTCCTTCCTCTGTAAACGCGTATGCCGATTCTGTACTTGACCCTGATAAATTAAATAACTTAAGGTCAAGCATACGTTGGACTTTAAATAATCTACGTTGGGGGGAATGCTCGGTGGAACAACAGAGATTGTTTCACCTACAATGGGAAAAGATGATCAAAGAGGAGATTGTGGCATATAATTGGTCACCTTTACCAAATCCGCCGAAATAAACTAGCGATTGCTAAATCAATGGATCTTTTGTACATAAAACAAATATAAAGTTGTTGTATTATTTAATAAAGTTTACCACCTGGCTCCAAATATACTAAATCGTTATTTCGTTCTCTGACTCTTTCCCGAAAAACTAAGTTTATGCTCCGTTATTTATTATACCTTCGAAAGTAAGGTGGGGTCTTAGGCTTAGTGGGGAAGAGTGTAAGGGTGATTGTGGAGTCCAGGTAAAAACATTCACTTAGTTATAAGTTATATATAGGATGTAGTGTGGTTAAAATGGTAAAAAAATACCATAATGGAAAACTTATTCCGTACCCAGAATAAGCAGCCCATTGTTGTTAAGGTTACTGCATTATATAAATTATTTTTTTCATGTTCATACTTTACCCCTTAATTTAAATGTATGACTAAAACCGTATTGTCCTTTTCAGTAGTTTATATGATATAATTGATAAATCTTGTATATGTTCTTGGTTATTAAAAACTTATGATTAAAAAGAACATCTCTGAATTTTGACGCTTAAAAACCTATCAATTGAAGTTCTCATACTATATTGTTTAGAATCACCTGTATATATAGGAAACCCTTCATTACGACAGGTCAGTGGAGCATGTTTAATTATCACTACGAATTATGTTTAATATCGTCACATATCATAAATTAAATTATTTAAAACTCTCTGGAAACGATACTTGTCATATCCCCTTTTCCTTTGTTACAGTAATTCCCTTATAAGTTGGTATTACCATAACTTGATATCTGGTGAATCAAGTTCACAAGACCCCTCATTGACAACGTTATCGTTAGGGTAAGATCTCTCTCTCATTTTATATTTAAGTATTTCTTTTCATTAATTGTTAATAGTCAAAAGCCTTAAATAAATTAAATAACAACTCTAATTCCCGTAATCATTTTTACAGGGTCTTTATGTTTGATTCTTTATTTTTGATTCTAGTCATCTTATTGTTGGGGTTCATTTACCTCACCAGAATCATCTTTATTTTTGATTCTAGTCATCTCATTTTTGGGTCCTATTTCTAGGACATAGCAAGAACATCCTTATTGTCGGATCCTAAATCTGGAACATAACCAGAGATTTTATATATATAAATCTAGTCATATAGATATACTATAAATCTAGTCATAATCTAGAATAATAATAGTTACCTAGTTATTACCTTGTTTTCGTTGAGATTGTTCCACAATTCAATACATTTTTGTATCTGGAACCTTCTCAAACACACCATAATATAATGATTATTTAAGTTTTTAAGTTTGAGGAATATTATAAAACTAAGCAAATATACTCCATAAAACTACTGGAGTCCGATTTACTTCATATATCCTAGCTATCCCCTTACTCATCCCGGATAACTGATGAATGGAAATTAACTAAAATAAATTCTACTACTTTTGTTGTATATATGTGAAAAATAAATCTATCTTTTACTTCTTTTTCATTCTCCCCTTCTACTTCTCTATTGTTATAAGTGATCTACCTTTAGCCACAAACCAGGAGCATTGGGAGCAAGCGATGGTCCCTCTTTCCTGCACCCTGCCAGTAGAATAAAGCTTGATTAGCTCTTCTACATATCTCCTCCAGGTAGATATTACATAATTTCTTTTTACTTTTCTCACTGTTCTTTTATATTAATTTAGATAATACTAATTACTTTTCTTCTGGAGGTCAAGTGACCATAATTCTTCATGCCCTCGTCACTTGGTCTCCACCACATATATATATATATATATATATATATATATGTTGATTCTGCTGATGATTGCCCCGTATATCCTCTTTTAAGAGTGGGTATAATATTTATTGATATATACGAGCATTCATACACACTCGTACTTCAGATACCAGATACACCTCGTCAGTAGGCTTTTCAGGATTGGGATTGAAAATATATTGAAACACTACTTCGTGTTCTTTCACTCTTAGACTTATTTACCACAATCATAAATAGTCAGAGACAATCAATGAGGAAGATTTTCTTATGCAATATTCTTTATTTTGGAAAACTTCTTTAATCTACTTTTTAAATATAGTATGTTGCGAGCAATGAATGAAACATTCATGAATGTCATAAAGTCATTTACGCATGCTTGCGTTCTTGAAAAATTTTGAGTGCCGTACAGGCTATAATCATCATCAAACCTCCTCCTGTGGTTACTTTGCAACTTTATATATATATATATATATATATATATATATATATATATATATATATATATATATATATATATATATATATATATATATATATATATATATATAAATGCATATATATATAACATATATATAATGCGTGCATATATATATCTATATATACCGGTGTATATATATATATATATATATATATATATATATATATATATATATATATATATATATATATATATATATATATATATATATATATATATATATATATACATGCATTAAAGACAATAGAATAATAATTTGAATAATTATTAAATATGAGACAAATATACGTAGATTTAAAAGAATAGATTCTTCATCTGTAAAAGCGTACAAAATTTTTCTTCTGTTTTCTAATTTATAACAAATGTTGCAAGTATTAAAAGTCGGAAGCAGATATTTCTGGTTTGAGCAAAATGAACCCCGAAATAAAATCACTACGCAGTTACAAGACCCCTTTTAAGTGAACATTTACTTCTTTGCCTAAAATCTCCTTATATGGGCAAAAAAATGAAACATGAAATATATCTTGACTGAATTATATACAATATATTGAATATTACATATTATATTCAACTGAGACAAATATTTCTTTTAATATGTTAGAAAATATTAAAAAACATTAGAAAATTCAGATAATTTATATATTATCTCCACAAGTTCGTGTGAGGCTATACAAAAAATTTTGACGTCATTTATTGAACTCGTGCCACTTCCAATCAGAATCAAGCACTATTTTTGTATATATATTAGCCTCTACTACAGTACTTTTGAACCCAGATTGACAATGCATAAAAATGGAATAATTTATTAACAAAAAAAAAATAATTAATTTTTTTTTGTTTTTACCTCAAAATTTTTGGACATGATACATGTACCTTTACCCAAAAATTAATAAGATACCTTCTTGTAGAATACTCGATTACCACAGCTGTAGATTTCTCTTCTAAAAACATCCAATTTCCCAAGAGGGATTTGAATGTTGTAAAATGTGAATCTGATGTCGTGATAGATGCTTGAATTTTTTTTTTTTCAATGAGGAGATGATGATGACAATTTTTCTTTTTAAAGGAATTCTTAGTAGATAAGTAGGTAGATCAATACGGTCGCCGAAGAAAAATAACAGAAGAATAAAATCAATTTCTGTCATGGATTAAACAATAATTCATTTCAGAGTCCTATGTCACCATCGGCATTTCTTTACCGCCTGTTTTAACTTTTCCTTACAAGGGTTTTGTTCATCAAGATTCTGTGTAAACCTATTCTGGACGGCATTTGACTTCGCCTTAAAAAGATGCAGGATGAAGAAGCTCGATAGACAAAAATGGAAACTTTCTTTCAGGTTCAATAATTAAAATTCAGAGGTTAAAATGACACCACGAATCAATTTGTCTTTTTACTATATGGTCATAGATTCAATAAATGATAAAATAGAATAGATATTTTCCTTACTTATCATACTAAGATTTATAGACATCTATTTGCAGCATAAACAAAAATCAATCATATAAATATTTCCTTTCAATAAGTACATAAATCTTGAAGACAGATTCTTATTCTTAAATAATAGTATTGGTCAATATTCATAAATATTTCTTAAAATATGACGCAAATATATATTACAGGAATGGATTATGAGAACGAGATTTCAAATAGATACATTTGAGCATTGCTAGTGAGGTTGCATAAGAATAGTCGTTGATGAGAGAGAGAGAAATTGCAAAAAAATAATACCTGGAAATCCTGAGAGTAGTTCTCTTAATATAAATATCATAACGAATATAAGAAACAGTTCAGATACAATATTTCTACAAATAAATTCTTCTTATCAGAGTTTATATAAAATATTTCATAAATACTAACACAGTATCATAGATTAAATATTCTTTAGAATCACAGATTATATGCACACAGTTTCTTTGTTTCACAGTTTACAAGATTTGTTTCAATAATAAAACATAGATATTTGGATCACTGTTCCACTTATTAATAGATTTGTAATAGGAATAAACAACTCACGTTACTATTTGAGGGATGAGATATTGACAAAAGAGATGAATCATTAATCACTTCACAGTTAGGATAAGACACAGTTTTACACCGCATTGAATATCAGATACGAATGCAAGAGAATAAATAGATTACTGGAATATCACTTCAGCTTAGAAATATAAGAGATTTATGTTTCACAAACATAAGACAGATTTTTACACTCACTTGACGGACTAATTGTCTCACTCGACTTCTTGACAAACTTGCTCACTCAGAGCTCAGAACGAACTCGTCTCACTCAAAGCTCATGACCAACTCAACTGACTCTGTATAGAAAGTATTTTCGCTTTCACTCCAATCATGTGTATTGGAACAAGTTTATATTTTTACATAGAGGATACTCTTATAAATAAATCTGCTATGTATTATATTACATTACTTAATATTAAATATGCTTTTGTTTTTCGATTTATTATAAAATTTTTACAATAAATTCCTGTATATATATATATATATATATATATATATATATATATATATATATATATATATATATATATATATACTTATAACTATATATATATATATATATATATATATATATATATATATGCTGCTGCTATATATATACTATATATATATATATATATATATATATATATATTCTACACCATCTCTCTGTACTCTCGCCCTGTCAGTTGGGCCAGCATCTTCTTTCCTTTGGCGCCGAAACTCGCGATCCTGGAGCACTCAGAAAACTTTCTCCAGCCCAATGGTTTTCAATACCCGATTCCTTAAAGTTATATATACTCAGGTAGGGTTTTCACCCTTTCAAGGGAACAGCATCTTCTTCCATTTGGCCTCCAAATCGTTCTCCCAGGGATTCTCCAGAGGATCTTGTTCTAGGCACCAAAAGTTTCTGATGCTGGTCCAGGAGGCAAACAAACAAAAAAACAAAGTAAAAGGGGCCGAATTTGCCCTGTCGCCCTTGAACTGTGCAAAGAAATTCTTCTGTCCTGTCTGTGTCAAATATCCATTATTCTAATAATACCATTCCTGTCTATTGTTTTAATCTTCAATTTCCACTTAATTATGTTTAGTTTTCTTTTTCTTAGTGTTCTTTTTTTTTAATTTCCTAAGATAACAATCAAAATTTTGCTGCTTTCTCCATTTATTTTAACATTATTTTGTCAAAAGAACTCAGGAAAATAGATTTTTGTTACTCCTCCTGTAGCTAATATAGATTTTAATTTTGCATTAATTTTAAAAATTTTGCACTTGTAATTTCTTGATTGGTTTATTTCTTTAACATTACAGACTCTTAAAGTTTTTAAATATGTCCAATCGCTCTTCACATATAAGAACCTGTAGTTGTTGGTAGGCTTCTATTTCTTTCTTCCAACGCTCTTCTCTTTCCTTTCGCTCTTCTCTTTTTTAAAACGTCCAACCAAGCAGGCAGATCATATATATATATATATATATATATATATATATATATATATATATATATATATATATATATATATATATATATATATATATATATACTATATATATATATCCTGTATATATATATATATATATATATATATATATATATATATATATTAAAACAGACTTTATTAAGAGCAAGATACCTCATAAGTTAGTTCATAAAGTAAATGAAGAAAACCTGGATGAATTTTTGGGTGGATGGCGAGATAATAAGGTTAGTATTTTTTAAAATGTGTTTGCTTTTTATATTTACTTTGTAATATTTTCTTCTTTGTTATTTTTAATATATTTTCTTTTAGGTGCGAGTTCTACTGTTTGGGAGGTTAGATATTATTCGTCTTCGTTATCAAACTGTGGCTTTAGAATTTCGAGAGAGAGCCATTGTTGGGTAAGTGATTTAGAGGAATTGTCAGAAAGTCATATCACGCAATATAGGTTTAAAAGGATTTTAGTGATTCAATTATCTCCTTAAAATTTTGATGTTGAGTTTTTTTTTATGTTTCAGATATTTTAATATGTAATTAATTTTAATTATCAGGTATGTCCAGCTAGGTCAGATAGATTCAGATGAAATTCAAAAACGTTATGGTGTGTCCAGCAAAGTAGATACTCTGTTAGTGATTCATGAAGATATCTTAAACCCTGTTGCTTCCGTTGCCATGACAGATTTACCATATGCTACCATGAAAGATATAATTGAGGGAAATAAATTTCTGATGCTTCCAAGGTTGTCTTCACAGGTAATTGTTTTTAAGGAAACTTAAATTTACTTTTGCAGCTCAGCTTTTTATAAACATTGACAAGTGAGTTAAGTATTTTCTCTTTATCATGATGGCCCGAGAATTAATTCATATTTCAAATGACTGTTCACCAAAAATTTAAATGTTAGGTTTAATTTTAATTTTTCTGAAATTATTAATTAGTGAAGTGAGAATTGCACACTATTTGGTATTGGTTATGAAAAAGGCCCCTTCCTCTTGGGACATACATATAAATTGAAATCAACTGTGAAATTTAAATGTAAATATAGAATTGTGGCGAGGATGTAAGGAATAAGACTCTACGCCTGAGAAAGGATAAGCATTATCTATATCTGTCTGTCTGTCTGTCTGTCTGTCTGTCAGTCAGTCAGTCAGTCAGTCAATTTCTACCTAGAAACGTATTGTTGTGTATTATTTAAAAGCTACAGCTAATTTAAAATAAACAAAAATTAAATAAAAAATATCTAGGGGACACTAAAGTATAAATAAAATAAAAATAAAAATATTTATACATAAACTAAAGTATAAATATATAAAAATAAATTAAAATAATTAGTGCACGACTATAGCAAAATAAATTAAAAATAACTAATAATTATAAATTTTTATCATATACTTTTTTTTAATTATAAAAACTTTTTTTTTTTTTTTCTTAATTATAAATTTTTAATGTTAAATTTTTTTTTAATTTTAAATATTACCTATATTTTAACTTTTTTTTCTTAACATGCAAATTACATTTGCATATTTAAAAATTTCGCTATTACTCCTGTATATATATACTTATGGATATTAATACATATATTATTAAATTGTATATATTATATATAATTTATTATATTAATCTTTGTTTTTTAAAAAAATATTTAAATTTTAATTTTTTAACAAAAATAAAAACTTTTCCTTTAAATTTTTCGTTATAAATCTATGTATACTGCAAAACTATATATATAAATATATATATATAATAAAATATATAATTATATATAACTCTTCCGCCTATTACTCTATATTATAATACTATATAATATATATATAATATATATATATATAATAATATTACATACTATTATTATATCATATATCAATACTATATATTATTTATATATATATATATATATAAAAGGAAGACCAATTGGCATATTCTGGAAATTATTTTATGGGACCTACGTTTCTACACAACAAGTGTCATCATTTCAGGACCATAGAAGTACTCATTAAATCTAAAATTTCCATGGAGCGGAAGTATACTTCGTGGCAGAAAAAGAACCCTCATCAAAAATATGGATCAATAAAGAATAAAAAAATTGCTATAAAAAACTCTGTAATATTAAACAAAACTAATAATACATTAAAATAATATTGAGTAAAGCAATCATGTAATGTAAATAATAAAGAAAGTAATAATAATAATAATAATAATAATAATAACAAAAACAAATACAATAATAATAATAACAAAGTAATAATAATAATAATAATAATAATAATCACCTAAAAACATTAAAAACACTAAAGAGTAGATAAATCTTAAAAGCAACTATACAAGGATATTTTGTCCAACCTACTATCATCTGAAATAAAATACAAGGAGAGGCTTCAGGTTAGTTATAGCAGCTTGGTTCTTACTTATAAACAGGAATGGAAGGACTTGGCTTCCTTTATAGACTATAACCACAGTCTTCATTTTATTAATGCTAATATAAAGAAATATACAGATAAGGTATCCCTTTCACAAAGCAAAAAGCTTCAGTCATTGAACATAGAAGCTCCTCGATTTCATCCTTCAGATGGTGTCATATTCAACTATTCCTCATATTCATTGTCAGAAAGAGAAAGTAACCTGTTATCACTTGGGTTGCAATTCTGCATACCTTACTTTAAATTTAACTATTAAATATTTTTTATGTTTTGAGAGACTCCTTTACAAACAACTTTTCAGGTACGAACCTATATAACAGAGGCAAACTTTCTACCCGGGTTTGTGATCGATGAGAATCTATAGGGCCCAACAAAAAACACTTCTGCAACTAAACGTGAAAAAATATCACCCATCCTTATTCAGTAAGAAGATCGTCTTATTTTAGAAGATTAGGAAGAAAAACAAGGGAATTGGTGATTTGTAAACCCTGAACCCAAAAAGGTAGGGGTGTTGTTTTTAATGAACAGATCTGATTATCGTTGAAAAAAGCGTTGAAGCAGGTTTCTGCTCTGATACATCAAAAATTCATGGAGGTTGAATATGGAAAACTTTTCCAGAATTTATAAACAAAAGTGGAAAGATAAGATTCAACAGAAGCTGAGCAGAAAGTTAAAAAAATCTACAGAGAATTTAAATATTCAAAAGAAGGTTTTCTAACAATGTGTATGCAACTGGTTCTTCATTGGGCATTCTTTACGGTTCCCCCTTAAAGTACATAAAGCAAAACTTTTTTTTTTTTTTGGGGGGGGTTTTTTTTTTTTTTTTTTTTTTTTTTTTTTTTTTTTTTCCCCCCCAAAAAAAAAAAAAGGGGGGGGGGGGGGGGGCAACTAGACCCATTTTGGCTGCATATAAAATGCAAAATTATCAGTTGTCCAAATATCTATGTTCACTCCTCCAGCCTTATGCATCAAATCAATACACCGTCAAGAATTATGATTTTGTTGAGGAATTGCGTCAACTGTCTTCCCGCAATTCAATTATGGTTAGTCTGGACGTTGAATCCTTATTCACTAATGTACCACTTAATGAAACCATCAATATAATCACCAACTTGGTCTTTCACAATTCTGATGACACATTTGGTTTTGATAGACAATCATTCACTGAACTTCTCAACTTGGCCGTTTCAGATTCATATTTTTTGTTCAACAATAAAATATACCAACATATTGATGGTGTTGACATGGGACATTGGGTCCAGTTTTTGCTAACATCTCTTTGAATCCCTTAGAAGAGATCTTTTTGAACAATGCCAGTGTCCCTAAACCAAAAAAAAAAAAAAAAAAAAAAAAAAAAAAAACCCCCAATGCCAGTGTCCCTAAACCAAATTTATACAGACGCTATGTAAATGACATATTATGCACATTCAGAGACCACGAACAGGCTGCCCAGTTTTGCAATTACATCAATACGGTGCACCCTAATATCAGATTCTCCTTGGAGCATGAGACTAATGACTCCCTTCCCTTTTTGGATGTACTAATAAAGAGAGAGGACTCCAAATTTTCTACATCAGTATACAGAAAGAACACGTTCACTCCTCAAGGTACCAACTTCTATAGTTTCACACCCATGAAGTTCAAACTCAATGCAGCCCATACCCTTATCAACAGAGCTTACAAAATTAGCTCAGATTATATATCTCTGCATTAAAAATTTGATTTTCTTAACAAATACTTTCGTAACAACAACTACCCCTTGGACCTGATTTTTAAACTCATTAAAAGGTTTCTCCAAAATACTTTATCAACCCAAAACACCAACCCACCCCCCCCCCCCCCCCCCCCAAAAACCCCCCTTTTTTTGGGGTTTTTTTTTCCCCCTTAAAAAAAAAAACGGTATTTCTTCATTCCTTTTGTTGGGCCCCCAATACCTATTGTTTGCCAACTCAAAAAGGAACTGGAAGCTCCTCTTTTGAAAATCACTTCGGTTCCCCATATCTGCCTTCCAACTTATTATCCTGGACTAAACTCTTAAAAAATTGGCTCATTTTCAAATGCAAAGACCATTTCCCTGCACTGTTTGAGTCAGGTCGTCTATAAGTATAGTGAATACCTGTCCTCGCTGTGAGCCGAGGCTTCCTATATAGATCTACACCAGATTTCTTCCGCTTCCTCGAGCATGTTGGGGCCCCAACCATTGGGCCGGGGAATAGTCACAGAAACCTTATGCCCTCTTGTCACAAAAGAATCCTTCTCCAATTAGAAACTCCATTTCTGAAAAGCTTTTGCTCATCCCCTTTGAACCCATTCGAAAACACATTTGAGTTGCTTTCCCTCTTGCCCCTGGACAACACAGTCTCTTCTTGGATTCCTTGAAATTCCTTATATATCAAATAAATTATTAAAAACCCCTTCTAAAACAGTTAAATGAACACGCCACTCAAATTATTTACCGGTATATTTGGTCCTCCGCTTGTCGTTAATTATCAATCTCTTCAGGAAATTCTAGAATATTCGTGTATCCATCGTTTCAAAACGTTCTTTGTCACCAACAAATTTTTTAAAACTGCCGCCCCTCAATTGTAACTTCAGTTCTGAAATTTTTTTTTTAAACATTTGGCACCAGTTTGCTCTTCTGCAAACGTTCTCAAGGTACATTTAAGATTTAATCTACTCTTAGTTGTTTTTTAACTGCTTTTAGCGTGATTATTTATTATTTATTATTATTATTATTATTATTAATTATTATTTATTATTATTATTATTATTATTATTATTAATTATTATTATTATTATTATTATTATTTAGCATATTAATTAACTATTATTATTTATTTTTTTTTTGTTTTTTTTTTTTTTTTTTTGTTTTTTTTTTAATTTTTTTTTATTATTTTATTTATTATTCATTATTCCTTATTATTGTATTTGTTCTTTTATTATGGTTCATTATTATATTAGAATAAGTATTATTTTATGGCTGAAATACCAAAAATAATAAAACCTTTTCTTTTTATTTACCATTATGATTGCGCATAAAGCAGAAGCCTTATTATCTGTTTTATTATTTCTGGGCGTATTGGGTTATATCTACAGCTCTTTGTTAAGTAATCCGGGTTGATGTTGTGATATTTTAGTTTTTTTAATTCTGAAATTTTTTAATTTTTTTTTTCTTTATTTTTTTTTTTTTTTCCCCCAAAAAAAAAAAAAAAAAAAAAAAAAAAAAAAAACCCCCCTAAATTTTTTTTACCAAAATTATAGTTTTAATATAAGGTTAAGGAAAAAACACACTTGAGGGGTCTTTTCCTTTTGTCGAACGGTCCCGTTCACCCATAAAATAAAATCATTATGCAGGCTTGGTGGGTTTGACTCGTACTTGCTGCGTTTCGGGCTTTTCCTTTTAAGAAACAGAAACCCGCTCCTTCATCATAAAAATTGATATATATTATGATATATACTTATTTAATATATATATATATATAAATATACTATATATATATATATATATTATATATCCTCATATATTATATATATACTATATGATATATATATATATATTAGATATATATAGTATACTATATATATATATATATATTATATATATATATATATAGATTATATAATATTTTTTTTTTTTTTTTTTTTTTATTTTTAAAATCTTTTAAAAAAAAATTAAAAAAAATATATTATATATATTACTATATATACTATATATTTATATATAGCTTTTTATTTTTTTAAAATTGTTTAACTATATACTATAATATACTATATACTATATATACTATATATATAGGAAGTATATACTATATATTATATAATAAAAAGTTAACTGACTTTCATGGATGACAGAAATACACATGAGGGATATTGAAAAAAGATCTCAAACTCTGCAAAACGAATGGGGGGAAACGGGGGGGGCCCCCCAAAAATTTTTTGTGGGCATAAGTTGTGTCCAATTACATGAAATTTCAAAAATAAAATGTCGTTGAACCACGTAGTTTCACAGAGCGTGTTCGCCGCTCTAAAAATTAATTTAGGATGCTATTGCCGGATGAAAGCTTTGCTAACGCAAAATATCACCCAGTTCAATAAAAAGCAAAAGACTTCACAAAGAAAACAAGACAAGCAATTACCATCGTGTTAGCTTTATTATCATTAGCTGAATCCATGAACGCTCTTTTTGGCGTTCTAAGCCATCGATGAAGAGTTCTTGTTTCAGGGAGTTGTGGTTCCCCCCCCCCCCCCCCAAAAAAATTAACACTAATCATTGATCGAAGAATACAAAAGAGCGAAAAAAGCTTTGAATCAGAATAAAGATTCACTGGTTTTCTGGCCGTGATAATTTGTTAAAAGTTTTTTTTCCAATATTCTTGCACAAGTCGATAACGGAATTTCTTAGCATGGGTCCTTTATTCGTTGCTAGTTTGAGTGTCTTCCCAGCTGCTGCAGATCCTCATTTACGACCGAAAAGAGAAGCAAAACTCTCCCCTGAAAGGGGGCCTCAGAAGCTTTTTGTTTTGGAAGCAATTAAACAACTCTTTGGAAAACCTTACTTTCTAGTCTTTTAAACTTATATTAACCTTTTTTCCAAATAGGTGGCAGGCTTGAAAAAAGGAGGGGTGGGGCGCAAAAAGAGTTGGGTCCATGCGTCCTGCACTCTGGTAACACTGGTATATATATATAATATAAGATATATATATATATATATATATAATAATATATATATATATATACTATATATTTTATATCTATATTATTATACTAAATATACTATATATAATTATAAGAATATATATATATATATTATATTATATATATATATATAATATATATTACAATATATATATTTATATAACTATAATAACTAATATATACATATATAACTAATATATATATATATTATATAATATTATATATATATATATATAGTACGTGATATAATTATTATATTATATATATATTTATATCATACTATATATATAAAAAATTTTTAATTTTAATTATTTTTTAAAATTTTTATAAATAAAAAAATTTTTAAAATTTTTTTTTTAATTTTTTTTTTTTTTATATATATATAATACTCACTATATATATTAGTTTGTTTTTTTATAAAAATTATATATATATATATAATATCACTTATATTATATATAATATATATATATGAAGTACCTGTGGGCTAAAACTCTGTGTGTTGATGATTAGTAACTTCACAAGGAGGGATTTAAACTATCTTCGCTGGATGGCTGCTGTTCTTATCGGCTTGGGGCGTGGATAGTGAGGTGCTTCCTTTTCTTTACACGTCCAACCTTCATCGTTCGTCTGAATTTCTATCTCCAACTTCATCTTGAGGATTGTTCTCACTACTTCCATTTTAATTTATCCCTCACTTTAAAAAGACCAGCTGTGTCTAAGAGTACACTGTCTGGAATTTGTATTAGTTTGATGGAGGTGCGTTTCGATACACATCCACCCGACTGCCTTGAGATTTAGAGTGTTGCTGACCTGCAATACCTACTAACACTGCTGGTGAGCTCGGACTCATTTGCGTGAACATTACTTGTGAAACATATAAATAGAATAAAATATAAAAGTAGTACAATAAGTAAGATAGTCCGTAAGCGTAGCGTAAACTCCTACAAATGAAGTCAACCTACTGAGGGAATTACTTCGATGAAAGCTATGTATAAATAAAACAAATAATACTAATTGTAATGATGAAGATGCTCGTAATAATGGTAACAAATAAAATAAAAAAAAAAAGCGAGAGAACAAAAAGTGAAAACGCCGTACGCAACCCTGGCAACACCGGAGAGGAAGCTTGGTCGCAAATAACTACTGGAAGATTGAGATTTGTTATGTAGACGTTAGATAATAGTCAAGTTAGTTCAGGTAATAAGAGTCTAATTATATGATAACTAAGTTGTAGCTCTAATCAACCATCCATAAAGTTAAATTCACACTACATAGTAGACTATCTAATACGGTATAAAAACTGAATATATAACTCACACAAATATCACTCTAAGGAATCAACAGCGCTAAGAGAAAGCTCGACAACGAGAGGTGATAATTCCCGCAGACCTCCTACCCAGAAAAGGAGGCTTGACTACCTGATAACAGAACAAATAGGCCAATATAGAACAAAATGGAAGCCAAAGATTTTTCATATAAAAAATACAAGTGACTTGAACAGGCAAACATAATTTTCCACCACTCCATTCATTCAGAGCCTCTATTTTTATTTTATAGTATAGGTTAGGTGGTCGAATGAAATTACCGTAAACACGACCTCCAAAACACCCCAACAGGAACGAGCTCATATATGGCATGATTATAGTGAAAGTCTAATGTGTTTAAGAATCACAATATATAATAATATTGCCCAGCTACTTGCGCATTTAAAATGAAATATATATCTATCTCTTTACAGATGTAAATAAAATTATAATTAAAATAAATTCATGAAATGAGAGATCAATATAGTCTTTTTCTTATTGTTAATTCTTTCGGTGTTTTGATTAAAAAAAACCTGAATTAATTGAACCGAATCTATCTTCTTACATCCAATGTATATTTTATTTTCTTAAATTAAGTCCTGTATGCTAAGAGTTAAACGAAATTCTTCTTGGGCAAAATTGATAATCTATCGGTATAGAAGACCAAAAACATTGCCGAAGAAGCGTAGTTGTCAAAATACTTGTCACTAGAACGCCCCAAACTGGTGAATACAAACGAATTAATGTAGGGTTTCAATTAATTAAATACAAAACTCATTACAAAAAAATATTTGTATGGTGCCAACTACAAGTGAGATGTGTTGTCACAGTGAGATTGTATCCTTAAATAAATGTTACTTATTGAATTGTATATAAAAAATTTATAATAATACAATACTAGGGCACAACCAAATATGAATATTTAAATGGACGAAGTATCGTTATGTAACAGGGCTGCATATTCTGTTGTTTAAGGTTGAACCGAAGTCACAGATATTGATCTATATCTTAATGTGCTCATCCATATGCTATACGTTAATATTGGAATAATAATAGGCTATATATTAGTCTATTGTTTGTTTGTTTTTCACCAAAAAATATTTCCATTTCCATTTTCAAGTAAAAATTAACAAAAAAAGTTAGCACTGAGGCTTTTTATGTTGTTTTATTTTAAACACCAATAACATAATTACTGGAAGGAATACTTTTAACTAGCCTTACCAATACAGGTGAATATACAGTGATCAAGAAAGGATCTTTCCAAATAATCAGCCGAAAAAGTTTAAAATTAAAAAAAACGCTTTTATTACTCCAAACATTTGAACATAAAAAATACTCCTTTAAGGATAAGATATCATTCAATTACTCCAAATTCACCAAAATTGTGATGCAAAAACATTTAGCTTTCACTTAGTTATCTTGCAAGAGACTGTTCCTTTTTGGGTTTTTTACATTCCTACCTAACCTATACTATAAATTCGACTGATGAAGGTAGTGCTGATAATTATTTGCCCTGGCAAAAGGGCCACTGATAATAATGGAAAACCTTGGCCCCAATTTTTCATGCCACCGCCATGAAAAGTCGATTTCTTCTTCTGTAGGGCAGCCCATCTCATGTTATTCGTTAGAGCCTCCATCTCCTCTTTTCACATAAGTTGCATCAATTGAATGATCTTTGCTCCTTGATGATGTTCTCTTCAGTTTTTACGATGAGTTCCCTGGTGTGATTTCCTTTGAAGGTGAATGAGATGTCAATGCAATGTCGGCCATGAACTTATCAAAAGTCTAACTAACCCCAAAATCCCTCAACCTCTTTCAGCTAGGTTTATTTTTGCTGGAAAAGCCACACCGTCACTATTCAGTGCTGTTGCCCCCACCCCCCCAGGGGTTGGCCAGATAAGGGCGCTTTCCATTCTCATGTTCCTCTCTCGCTTTTTTTTTTTTTTTGCAAGCGAGCAAGCTCCTTCCGGTTATGTTGTTTTAAATGCATTTCTAAAGTTAATTTCCACCGTCGGAGGTGCCAATTCTTGTTTGGGGTTTCAGCTACGCTTAAAGGAAATTTCCTTATTTAAGAACCTTTTATTTATATTTTTTTTACCCAGTGTCACCCCTCCGCTCACGGGGCAGGAAAACCCTATTCAAGGGAAAGGTTGGGTGGTTTTGAAACGCCTCAAAAATCCATCTAACGCAAAAATGTACGCAGATGAGCACAGGACGGCAGGCTCTAAAGTTCCGAGGGAAAATTAATTGAGTAGGGAAACAACAGATGATTGGGAAAGAATTCCACAGAAAAGAAGGTGGCAGGAAAGAAAAGATAAAGCCACCTCCGCAAACCAGTCTCTGGAGTTACTAACTTTAACACCAAAAACCTCCGATGCCCGCCGACAACCAGCACCCCCCTTGTGCTACGAGGGCGTCCCCCCCCCCCTCTTCCCGGGGTTTTTTTTCCCTTTATCCTCGCCCCCCCCGTAAAAGGAGGTGGGTACGCGGAGTGGATAGTTCCCTCGAGCACTTTGCCGCTGCGCTACAGTACTAGAAAAGGGATAAAGCACCCACATCGATATCGCGCCGCAAATATAAAGGGGCAAGTGAACTAGAAAGCTTACAGGGACAGTTTATAAAGTCTTTTGAGCCTTTGACTCGGAACCTTATCCAAAAGGCCGGATGAAAACCAGAGCCCCCCGCCCTCCAGACAGGATATGAGAGCAGTACTCCATACAAGGCGGATGATAACCCTTGTAAGGTGGAGTTAACTGAGAAAGAGGGAAAAAAAAGTTTCTCGCGCAAACTCTAAAAAACAGAACTCTCAGTTTTCTTTTGGAGGCTGCCCTTAGGCAAAAACCACTGTGATTTTTGATGTTTTCAAAACATTTTTGATCTATGTTAAGGGCCAAAAGGCATGTTTATTATTGTCAATTAGGAGAGACCGAGAAGAACCGGTCGAAATAGAATAGAAAAGTTAAGGTTGTCTTAGAGAGAGAAGATTTGTAGTTAGGCTAGAAGTTGCGGGTTTTTAAGAATTTAAAATTTCCACAAGCTTGAGACGACCCAACCCCGAAATTCTATCCCAGACTTCAGCGAGAATAGAATCGGAAAGGTATAGACGAGAGGCAATTCTAGAAAGTAAAAAAAGAGGGAGCAGAATTGATATGAGTTGAAGAATTGAAGGGGTTCAAGTCATCGACATTGATGAGTGGGATTTAGATTAGGATGTTGCAGTGAGAAGCATCATTGATAAAAGCAGGAATAAAAGTAGGAGATAAAACAGAACCCTGAGGAAACACCACTATTGACAGCAAAAAAGAAAGAAGTCGCCCCATCAACCAACAGCCACATTGAGCGCGACTTAAAGGAAAGCTAGACATAAGTAAAAAAAGCAAACAGAAGGAAACCCAAAGGAGGCGGAGCTTGGAGAGCAGTGACGCCGTGCCATACCCGGTCAAATGCTTGGGATATGTCAAGCGCCACCACACAAGGCTCTCTCCCCGTAGTTTCCTAAGGGCGGAAAAAAAACCATAAATCTGTTAAAAATTAGAAAAGTTTATTTGCGTCAGTAGATCCTCGAGCACCGAAATCCAACTGGTAATCAGAAAGGAAGGAATAAGATTCCCAGATGATTAAGAAGTGAGAGTTGAGAAGCGGTTTCAAAGATCTTAGAAAGAATACCAAGGGGAGAAGCCTATAGGGCGAAAGTTAGGAAAAGGATCAGAGCCAGCATCATTTTTCGGAAACAGGTTGGACATATTCGGCGGCTTCTCCAACACTTGAGGGAAAGTGCTAGTATTCGGGCATAGAGGATATAGTTTGAACGAGGGGTTGGGGTTCCAGCACCGAAGCACACTCCCTCAAAAAACTCGGGGAGGATGTTTGTTTCTTTTGTTTTCCTTTTTTTATATGTTATATATGGTCCTTTTCCCCGGCCACCGCCTTCTAACGTTTCATAGATTTCAGGAAAGCGTCATGCAACCCGATTTCAAATGGATGACAGGTAAAGGCATAAGCGGGACCACCTTGACCGAGGAGGGCAGGAGGAAAGTGGAATACCAGAATCGTCCGGGTTGAATTAGATGAAATAAGGAGGCCAAAGAGATGTCTTTTCAGAAGGAGGTATTAAACAAAATAGAATCAAATCAGAGCGATAAGAGGAGGAAAGGATGATTTTACAGGAAGTGTTTTTTTAGGGGGAACAAACAAAAAAAAAAAAAAAAAAAAAGGGGGGGGGAATTTTTTTTTTTTTTTTTTGGGGGTTTTTTTTTTTTTTTTTTTTTTTTTTTTTTTTGGGGGCCCCAGAGGCCAGTGAGATTTGTCGTAGGAGAACCAAAGAGGTCAGCTCACTTTTCGTTTAATGAAAGTCCCGCTTTGCTCGTCGAAAGAGTATATCCCCTGCATCGATTCTCAGCTTGAAAGAAACAATTGGCAAGGAGTGATAGAGACGAACGAGAATTTTCCACACCCCGATAGCATGTTGTCTTGTAGCCTGGAATGGCCAGGGAAACAAGCCACGATCGAGAACCATGGATTTTGAGGAGAAAAAAAGGATTTTTAGTCCAAGAAGGAATGGACCTGCTCATATCCCATTAACATTTACAGTTCCCACTTTTTCAAGCTGAATGTGAAGCTTCTTAAGAGTTAAAGTCTTTCACTTTCAATTTTCTCTCTTGCATCTAAAAAAAAGGGGTTTTTTTTTTTTAAAAAAGGGCCGTAAAAAGGGGGGGGGGGAAGGAAAACAAATGCCCCCCCAATCGGCTCGATCCAAAGTTGCCAGGAAAAACCGCCATTAGGCAGGATGGAGAAGATTGCTGGGGAGAAAAGTATTAAATTAAGAGATATAAAGGTGTGGTCAGATTTACGAAAGGAGCGAAGGTGGTGTATTATAGAGAGAAAAGGACTAGTTGTAAAACATAGGTCAAGTGTGTTCAGAGAATCAGTTGGGGACGTCCGCGGAATGTGTGTAAGGTTAATTAATCAGTTGCTTCCAGATCGTTGAGAATTACTGAATGATTCAGCTTTCCTCCCAAACTTAATCAGTATGAGAGGAAAGGCTGTCACCAGTTTTCAGTTTTGTGTTTACATTGAAATCCCCTAAATAGAAGGACCTCAGTATTTGGATGAGAAGACATAACAGTCTCGTGAGAAAGTAGTAAGGTAATCAAAAAAGGCATGAATATCTGTTCGTTAGGAAACCAGTAGCAGAAGCGGAAGAATATTGTAGTAAAAGGAAAGGAAGAAAGATTTAAGCCACAGAACATTTGAAGTTAGGGAAGATTCGATATTAGCGCAACTTGTGTCTAAGGAATGTTTATATTTTACCATTAGGCACATACTCCACCCTCAAACGGAAATTATAAAAATAACAGTTATAGCCTTGGGGGGAAATTATTTTTTTTAAAAAAAAAAAGGATTTGTGGGAATATTTTTTAAAAAAAAAAAAAAAACCATTAGAAAGTTTATGATTATTTTTTTCTTTTTTCTAGATGAATCTTAGCCATCTGGGTCTCAAGACAAGAAGAGCAAAAATTTAGGGTTAGAGTTGGAGGAGGTAGTATTTCCATTGGGATTGCCAGAGCTAGAGTGCAAAAAAGCCATTGATTGATGTTGGTTAAAGGTCAAAAGAAAAGGCCATGCGTTGTTGGTAATCTTAATATGGTGTGTAATTCTTGTTTTTCAATTCTTTTTTTTTTTTTTTTTTTTTTTTTTTTTCTTACACACACACACACACCCGCACACGCACACGCAATCACAAAAAAAAACACCACCACAAAAAAAAAAAACAGGACAGAAAAAAAAATAGACAAAAAACCAAAGGAAAGAAATGACGGAAAAAATATTAAACCTTCTTCTAAAACCTCAAATTTTTTTTTAAAACGACTTTAAAAACCCTATTTACAGCAAATTTCTAAAATAATGGATATTCTGAGGAGGGTTTAAAAACATTCACGCACTCACACGCTCTCACGAAATTGCGTACCAAAAAAAAAATACATTATTCAACTAAAAAAGTTAGATAAAATTCTGTTAAATTATTAATAATGGCTGTCCAAATAGTTAAATTTTACGCTAAAGACCACCAAATTCAGAAGAAACCCAAAAAAAAAAAATTTTTTTTTTTTTTTCTTTTTTAAAAAGGATTAAAGGGTTAAAAAAAGGTAATCGAGGAAAAAAAACACATTAAACTTGCGTGTATTGGCTACAATTTCGTTTCCGTAAAAAGTTTCGTTTTTCAAAAACGCTTTTTCTTCTTGGTCTAAGTCTTGGTCTTTGATAAAATCATAAGCCGCCAGTTAAAAGTATCGGCCATTTTAACCCCTATACGATACCCATCAAAAAAATGGGCCGATAACTACCCGATTACCGATTTACCGAATTACTATCGGTACAAACCAATATATATATATTTATATAATATATTTCCTTTCTTTTATTCTTTCTTTAATCTTCCTTTGTTTTCCCAAGAATGGAAAAAAAGAGAAAAAAAAAAAGAAAAGGGAAGGGAGAAGTAAGGTGCCCCCCCCCCCGTTTATTTTGCCCCCCCCCCCCACCCCCCGCCCGGCCCCCCCCCCCCGGCGTGACGAGCATCGGAAAAGAAAGCAGTAAGAAAAGAAGACATGACATAAGGTCGAAAGAAAAGCCCAAGGCCTTAATCGCCCCCTTCAAGTACCATTAATTAGCGAGAGCTCACTCATCGCAGTCTGAAAAATCCACCCTAAAGCTTCATGGACAGCGATGGACCCTCACTATGGTAGGATCGTCCAGTTAGGGTTCATCCCTTGGCCCCAGTGGGCCACAACTCCAACCCCCTCCACAATTCCCCCCCGCCATCCACTCCTGTTATACACCTTTCTCCTCGCCTCTAAAAAAAAAAAAGTGTTTCGTTTTTTTTTATGTCTGTACCCATCAACTCCATTGCTCTTTGTCAATCATAGTCAATTTTCACCGACTCCATCCCACTTTCTCTTCGGTTTCTCCCAAGGCCGGTCGGTCCCAACACAACTCGCCCACTATAACATTCGCTTAACCACCCCGGACTATCATTCATCCCTTTTCCCACATGACCAAAACCATCTCAAAAAAACATACTTTCATTTATTTATTTCATTTACTTGAAGATAATAAATTTTTCACGTAGCTATTCCTCCATTTATTAATTTCTTGCTTTACCAACCTAACACGCCCCTAGGTTGTCCATCTGAACACATTGAACCTTTAGATCTATACTTTTTTTTTTTTTTTTTTTTTTTTTTTTTTTTTTTTTTTTTTCCCTTTTTTCTTTTTTTTTTTTTTTTTTTTTTTTTTTTTTTTTTTATTTTTTCTGACCATTAGTCTCACTTACCATACAAGAACAACAGGTAACAACCCATTACCCTCATTGTAAGACTTCTTAGGCGCTACTCAAGACTTAGTTCCCCTTGTATTCACCAAAGACGATTAATTGCACCCAGCCACCTTCCTTGCCATTCACAACTTTCACTACACTCTGCATCATTCCGTTCCCTTCTCATCAACACATACCCTAAATATTTAAACTCCAGACACTTGTTCCAGCTTGCTCACCCATTTCTAAAAACATAAAACTTCCACACTGAGGACTTGTCCTCCTAACAACCATAAACCCTTACTCTTACTACGTTTACTTCAAACCCCTTCCTTTTTACACCCACCCCTGCCCAAATCTCTCGTTTTACCAAATCCCTCTCAAACTCTCTTTTCAGATTCGCCACAACAGAACCAAATCATCCGCATATAATAGTAAGGGCACCCCTCCACTCATCTCCATTTGCCATCATTCTAACACCATTCCTTTTAACCCCCCACCTCGAAATTCTTTCATAACCCCATCCATATCAAATTGAATAACCAAGGAGACCAAAAGACAACAAAACCCTGTCTCACTCCGCTATTAATCCTAAAAAAAATCACCATTGACACCATTTATTCTTTACAACCACCGTTCACTAATCGTCATACATACTTTTGTATTCCATTCGGAAGCCTACCACCCAACACCATATATCACTTAAATACCTGCCATTAAAGCTTCCCTATTAACTTTATCCAATACGCCTGTTTGTAAATCCATTAAAACCTAAATATAATTTATTTCTTTCTTCTCCCTCATTTTTCTTCAATCATTTGTTTCAAATGTAAAGATTTTATCCACACACATCCCATACCACTCCTAAACGCACCTTGTTCTTCACCAATCAGTCCCTCCAGTCACTTGACGCACTCTTTCGACCAAAATACCCAGATATGTCTTCCCTACAGCACTCTATGAATTCACAGAATTTTCTACAGTCCCCTTTTTCTCCCTTAACCCTTATATATGGGGGTACTATTACCGCTCCCTCCTCCAAATTCCCTTTGGAAAAACTATTTTACCCTCCATAAAAACCGCTTTACTTACACCAACTTCTAATCCAACAATTTCACCATTCGGGCCTCCCGCTTCTGTCATTTCACTAGGTTAATTTCATCTATCCTGCAGATTTTCCATTCTTTCAAAACTTTCTCACTCTACCCATTACCTCCTCCTTTATAATAAACCTTCATCCCCAAAAATACCTATTCCTTCTTGCACCATCAAAAACCCACACACAATTCACTAACACCTCATCATTTCTGTTAAAATTGGCAGATTTTCGAAGTTTCTTTCCACACTCCCCTCACATCCCATTTCATCAGTTACAAAAAGACCATCTACGAAATTCATTATTCTAAGCAAAGAATCCCCTTATTCTCATTCTTAACCTTTCGGCGCTTACCTTCCAGAAAGAGCTCCTATTTCCCTTGTATGGTCCTCATTCATCCCTTTCCCTCCCCTTCCAAACTGTTTCATTTTTAACCTCTTCTTTTCTCCTACGTATTTTCACACCTTTTTGTATTTCTTTTTCCTCCTTATATTAATTCCAAGCACTTTCTTTTTTTTTTTGGGGAAAAAAAAAAAAAAAACTTCATCATTTGCTTTTAGTACATTTAAAACCACGCTTCTTTTTTACCTTTAACCGCTTTCATCACCTCTTCATCCCACCATTCGCTGTTACATTCTAACTTCCCTACTTTAGCACATCCACACACTTCCTTTTCACTACTAAACAATTGCTTCCTTCATTGCCCCCAGATTTGTCAGTATCAACTTGTTCACATTCATTCAACCAATTTACTAGCGAGCGCTCTTTCATACTTATCCTTTATTGGTCTTGTTTCCACTTAACTTTCTCACTCTTAATTACCTACTTCCTGTTCGTATCACCTTCCTTCTCATGCCAAGCCCCCACTAAACTTAATTTTACATCTTTTAGAAAAAACAAATAATGATTCAAATAATCCCCATTCCTAAAACCCCTCATGATTTAACATCCACACATATTTCAACATCCTTTCCTTCTTCACCCACAACAAAAATCACATTTTACTTTTTTCACTTTGATACCATCCTACCTTTACCACCAAACTCTAGTTATACTTATGATAACTCTGTGTGTTTAAAAAGAAAGTATTACTTACAACACATACCTCTCTCCTCAAACAGGAAATAATCACCTTTTCCTACCATTCTCATTTTTCTCCGCCACCCAAACCGCCTGTCTTACCATCCCTTTTTATTCACCTATCCAAAACCATTTCAGGCCCCCAAACACTATTCAATCTGAAGGCCCTACTCACCCCATCCCAGAGCATCATTCAGATTATTCCAAAAAAATCGTTACTCTCTTCAAACGTTTCCTTCAGATGGACCATACGTCACACCAACACATACCTTGACCTTTTCATAACTAAAATTTAACGCTGATTCTCCGGGAACTCACACCACACAAAGTCTACTATAGCTTTGTACCACAGGTCACTCATCAAAATTGCAACCCTTCTCTTCCCCTCTCTCATTCTCTTCCACACCAAGCACGCCAACATTTTCAGCACCACACCACTCATCTTAACCGTTTCCTTTCATTCTTTGTTTCAGTTAAACAGCGAGCAAATCAATTTTGCCCGTTCTAAATACATCCATCTCATTTCTCCTCCTCTTTCGCTCAACATTTAATTCCTCTGACATTCCATGTTTACATACGATTCATACAATTTCGCCGAAAATAGAAGGTCGTTTACGGCCGATCACGGACCATCTCCGAAGCATGCATCAGCATTCCTAGCAAAGAGATAAGGTGGGGTAGTGGCAAGCCAACCAACTACCACCCGCCCCTTAGTCGGACTTCTACGACCACGCAGGACATACGATGTGGGCAATTCTTTCTTCCCCCCACCACACAGGATATGAGTAGTAGGGATGTCTTGTAAGGTTGTTATCTAGAAGTGGGTGTGTAACTTTAATCATGTGTATATATTATGTAGATAAATGGTGGTTAGTAATTATGTTTGCCTGGAGGATGAGTGTTTGAAAAAAATATGAACGCAAAAGAGAAAGACGCCACCATTAAAAAATGGGAGGTAATTTCAATGCTTCGAGTATGCTTTGTACTCTCCCCTCTATTATATTATATATATATAATATATATATATATATATATATATATTATATAATATATTATATATATATATATATAATATATATATATATATATTATAGGGGTTGCAAAGGCAAACCTCCGCCCCGTCCCCGTCGTGCACCCCGGGCAACGAGGTACACCAGAGGTGTTCTCGGCTAAAGGAGATAGGGCTAAGGAAAGGATAGGCTTAGCAAGTCACTTTCGAAATAAACTGCTTGCAGAACTCAAGCGCGAGCCTCGAAAGCCGGACAGAACTTTAGGACGACACTTCGGCGAGAATTTACGGAATGATTCAGGAAAAACCACTTTTAAAGGAATTATAGGTGTGTGCCCACGATAAATGTGGGGGTTACCGTATTGGAGATAAGAGGAGGAGATAATAGATTTCATGAAAGGAAAGGAAGATAGATATGTTGGGATGGCGGAGATGAGAGTGAGGGTGTTGGAGGAGGGTAAAAAATGGGAGAAGGAATGTGTTTCTTGATGGTATAGTGAGGTAAGAAAACCAGATAAGAAAAGGCATGTGTCGGGAATTATAGTGGCGGACCCAAGACTGTCACCATGTATACAGAAAAGTTAAATTATTAAATGCAGATTTTTGTGGTGTGCGTATTGAAGTTAGGCCGGATAAAATATAGATATACCAGATATATGGCACCACAACAGGGGGCCACTCAGAGGAGTGAAAAAACTAGCATTTATGGAGGAATGATGGAAGGAAAGAGGTTGGGGGTGGGGGAGGAGGGAGAATGGTGCTTGGTTGATTGGAGATTTCCAAACGCTTTAGGAGAGTAGAAAAAAAAAAAAAAAGAGAGAAGAGAGATGAGGAAGTAGGGACAAATATGAGTGATTAGTTAAGTGAACATGAGAGGGGAGGAGGCGGTGATTGATTTTTTGTGTGGAGAAAAACGACCTAAAAATAATGAACACGTTTTGCAAGCACAGAGCAAGTCTCACATCTTACGAGGTTTTATAGATGGAATCAGGTAACCCAACAATTCGATCAAAAATCAGGTTGATAGGACTACAATGATAAGGTCTCCCGATAAAAAGGAGAGTTAAGAATGTAAAAAAGGTTGATCCGGGAGTGTCCTTTTGGATAGGGCGGATCATAGGGACTTGGTGGTGGCGGGACATGAAGATAAGAGGGGAGGGAGGAGTGAATTGAGCAGAAGAGTAGCAGTGATCAGAAGTGAGAGGAGAGAGTTGGAAAGGAACTAAGAAACGAGGACGAAAATTATGAACGGAATGCAAGGAAACCCCTAAGGAATGAAGGAAGAAAACGAAAGGACTTAGAAAGGAAATGATAAAAGGAAGTGGCAGAGGGAAAAAACTTTTTTTTTTTTTTTGTTTTTTTTTTTTCCTTTGGTTAAAAAGATGGGGGTAGGAGGTAACTAGGATAGAGGGATCATTAAAATTTTTTTTTACACCCTATATGGCTGGAGACGAGAAAAGTTGAAAAAAAGCAATATTATTGTTAAAAAACAGGGAAAAATGAGGAAGTGGCTGAAAAGAAGAACAAGAACAGCGCCAGCAAGGGAGGAATATGTACAGGCAGGGAATGAGGCAGAGCGGAATAGAAGAGGGAAGGGCAAAAAAAAAAAAACAAAAAAAAAGGCGATGAGGAGGCGAGAGATGGCCAGGGAGGAAATAACGAGAGATGTGGCGAAGGAAGAAAAAGATATATTCACAGGCGAGGAGGCGTATAGAAAACCAAACTCCTTAACTAGAAATGAAGAGGTTAAAAAAGGTTATAGAAATGAAGACGAGAGAAAAGGAAAAATATTAGAGGTATGTATTTTTTGACATTAATTTACTAGATGAAGGAGTATTAGAATATAGCATAGGAATCTTTAAGATAAGACAGAGGGAGGAGAAGAGGAGGAGGAAGGCGAAGAGTAACGGATCAGAAGGAAGATGAGGAGGCTGATAAAAAAGGATGCGAAGGGGTTACAAGCCCCAGAGAGGATGGAAGTGGCTGTGGAAAAGTATAGGTGGTGGAGGGATACGTGAGGAGGGAGTGAGAAGGGAATCATCAGTTTGATCTGAACAAGTGTTGGAGAGAGGGAAAGGTGCCCGAAAGGTGGGGCAAAGCCAATAATTATATTACCGAGATATATAAGTTATAAAAGGAGAAAATAAATCTGTAATTATTATAGAGGCATTTCACTGAAGGACCATCTCAAGCAACTGTGATAACGAAAGAATATTGGAGAGAGGCTGAGAGAGAAGGTAGAGCCGAGACTCGGAGAAGAACAGTACGGGTTTAGAAGAGGAAGAGGAACGAACGGAACCTTCTTATTCACATAAGAAAATGGTTTTCGGAGAAGATGCCTTGGGAAATATGGCCACCCAAAAAAAAAAAAAAAGGGGAGAAAATTTTTTTTTTTTATTTTTTATTTTTTTTTTTATTTCTTAATTCTTGGGGGTATCTACTATAAAAAACCGAGGAGGGGCCAAAGCAGTATCATCGACCCTGCACAAAGGGCATTTATGAATTCGCGGTTTGCCAAGGTAAAAAGCTTAATGGAGAGGAAATATGGAGTGAGGGGTAGATTAAAGAAGAGGCAATAGAAAGTATGTATGAGAAATGCAGTTGTAAAATGTGTTTAGAACTGGAGTTGCCGAGAACGATTAGATTGGTTTTGAGGTGAAAAACAAGGGAGTGAAACAATGGGTGAGTGTTTTATACTCCACTTTGCTGTTTATTGATTATATTTAAGACGTGGTTGCAAGGCGGGTGATAGGAAAGTGAAGAGGAAAAAAGAAGAAAGGGGGCGAACTGGGAGAATGAAAGCGACAGTAGTATGGTTACATTTTAAATGGCATTCGAGCTTACCCCACCCTTAGATGGAAGAGAGGGGTTAAAAGATAATTACGAGCCATGGTCAGTTACAGGCAATGTATTTTTTTTTTTAATATTCAGGTACGCTATTCCGGGAATCCCAGCACAATTTTCTTTATATTCATGTGGACACAGTTGCCTTATTTTCTTATATTTTCAAGCACTTTTTAGCCTTTTTTCTATAGTTCAGGCACTTGCTGCCCCCCAGGGGGCCCTTTTTTTAGCAGAGACTTTATATACTCAGATACCTTCCTGGACCTTTTTAAAGCATCTTTCTTATATTTCAGGCACTTTTTAAGCATTTTTCTTATATTTTAGACACCTTTACCCTTTTTTTGTTTTATATTATGATATTTTTTTAATAAAAAGAGCTACTTTCATGGGTGTTTTTTAGTTGCTTTTTTTTATATTTTTATTTTATTTTTATTTTTTTTTTTATTTTTTATGTATTTATTTTATTTTTCCCACGAGATGTTTACCCCCCTCCCCCCTTAAGGCTTAAGGGGGGAGGGGCGATTGTCGAGTCACCAACGCGGTTTTCGCGTTACTCGCAAAGCAGCCCCCGAGGAGGAAACCGAACCAAGCCGTAGCACCGCGCCGGGACCGTTGTTTTTTTACGCTTTTTTCGCATCCCGTTTGTTTTCTATTACCTCACCCACCTTCTGATCTCTTTTTATTCCGAAATATTTCAGTTTATTCACCCATAGGATCAAGAAATGTATTTAAGTTAATCCACGAAGCATCCGATAAGACCATACCCACTTCACCCTAATATACTGACACCACAACAGCACACACCCTCATCATCCCAGCACTCCGTCCCTCCTACCCGTGATTGTGAACCAATTGCACCGAGACGGACTCTAATACCCATTCCATTTCACCGGTGACTGGCATACTTCTTGCTCTCCAAGGAGTCTTCCCAATCCCGCGGTATTACCATAGTTTTCATTTGAATCTATTGTTCAAGAAATTTGCCTTTCCTGATCATAGTATGCTATGTTTAAATACAAAAAAAAAAAGAAAAAAAAAAAGAAAAGAAAAAAAGACCGTAATGGTATAATAGTTAGATGAATATAGTAGAACAGTATGTAATATAATATATATATTACTTATATAATATATATATATATATATATATATATATAATATATATATATATATTATATATATATAGTTTGCTCTATGATATGCTTACTCTTCTGGAAGTTTTCAACAGGTAATCCTGAAACCCCTTGGGCCCTTTTAAAAGGATTGGTTCGACCCAACATGTCATTATAACTACTGTAAGCCATTGGTATAATGCACAGACGTTTGCGCCATACATGAATGCACATGCGCTTGCCGCATAACATCCTTCATATCTGTCTTTGACTGCGAATTTCATCCCATCCGCAAGGGAAAATAACATTAAATTGTGGGGAATTCTAAAAAAGTGACCATTCCAAGGTCACTGAACAGAAAACTGGGAACTCGACCCGTAGCCTCTTAAGGAAGTGTATAGAAGGACTTAACAGATTGGGCTCCGTCTGAATGCCCATTTATACCTGAACAATTGTTACTTATATATTAAAAATATCTCTATACATAGCCCATTAAACTTTGGAAATTAAGCTATTCTTATCTTGAAAAATAAAAGATTATCATCATCATGGCTGCAATTTATAATAAATATTATTATTAATATAATTATATATATAGTATATATATTATAATATATTATATATATATATTATATTATATTTATATATATATATTATATATAGTTATATATATATTATTATATATCATATATATATATATATACAACGAAAAGAAGAGAAGTAAATCGCTTATCATCCTATATCACACCAACTACAATACAATACCTAAAACATTAACTTACAACTCCACCCACCAACACACACAAAACAACACACCACACACCCGTTGACGCTAAATACTAGTATAACACCACACACAACCACACACAAACCGCTAGCGCTTACTTATACACACAAACACCAAACATACACCCCACAAAGAAAAGGACACTTATTAAACAACTCACACACGGTTACAACCTTAACACACAATACACCACACCAACAGCACAATGCCCTAAGCAACATACACCCGCCCTAACTGCCACCCACCCCACCCAGACCCGTTCCCGTCCCACCAATTCTGCAACACAACATCACACACCCCACAAC
>JABUQX010054693.1:0-16932 GCA_015478945.1 Trachelipus rathkii
GTTTATTTGTATCTAACTTTTCACAATTTACGCTTTAATATTGCCTATATTTCAATTAAACTTAAACGCTATTTCGTAAAATCTAAACAGCAAATCATAAATCCTATCCCTACTTTTAGATTTTAAACCATCATAAACATCGCTTTATATTTAACTATACATACCAATTTTTTTGGGAGAATTTGTCCTTTATAAAGCTGGAATCACAGCTCGTAAATAATCCTTGGAAAGCTGATAATAACAACTTAGTAAAAATCCTTATAAAGTCGGCAATCACAATTTTGTAATTAATCCTTAGACACTTTTAAGCTGGAATTCAACACAACTGTTTACCTGAACTTCTTTTGAGAAAACAATAAGTTTTTCTTTTAACCTGGACACTTTCTGCTTCGTAAAACAATTGGAAGGTTGATCAAAATAGATGCCATGAGTCACTAGACTCATGACACTACTCACCCCTTCAAGATTGGAAACCCAATCTTTAAAGAAGGGAAAACATCCCATAAAACAAACAATAATAAACAAGATTCAATAATAACATAAACAAGAGTAGTAAACTAACCTAGTTTCCACTAGACGCCCTTCTCTCCTCAGCTCTCCTTTCATACTCCAATACCCTTTTTTGTACGTTCGGGAGATCTGGAGCTGACCCCCTTGACCGTGTCATTGGTCGATGTTCAATCTCCGATCCTTGTTGGGTTCCTCCTTGTCCTTCTGATCTATCAGTCAACATCATTTGTTCAGGATCCTCACCAACTTCTCTTAGTTCCTCATGAATGGATCTGAAATTATAAAAAGGGATATTTAAATTACTTGTAACATGATTATCTACCTGTATATCCTCATCATGTATCAAAGTTATGCTTCCTGAAACCTCCTCCTCCTCTTCAGTAGCGTCTGAAATGGTTATACCTATGGTGTAACTGTTATTTGGGAACCTTAACTCTCTTTCGAAACTCTGTAGATCAAATCCCGCATCTGAAATTGCATCCTCTGGTGCTGAATCCACCCAATCCAATAGATCACTAGTATCTATAGGAGATGGAATAGGTTCTGCCTCTGTTTGTGTTTCCTTATCCTCTCCTAAATGTTCCGTTTGAATTCCAATATCTTTTTTATGGCTTGTCTTACCAATGGCCAATTGTAGAAGGTCCCATGTTTCCTTGATTTCTGTCCTACCCCTTCTTTTCTTTTTTACTTTCTCCGGGAACGTACTAAATATAATACCTGCTGGTGCTTCCTCTATTTCATCCTCTGTTGTTATTTCAATCCTATGTTCATGCTGTGAATAGACCTCATTTTTTTCATTCTCAAAATACTGCCTGAGGTAATCTGGTGGGTCTGCCCATACTTTTAAATGTGCATAGTGGACCCTCATAGTTTTACCTTGACCCTCAACATCATATGTCATTCCACCAGCTATTACTTTGACAACCGTGAATGGCCCTTCATATCTTTCACCTAGTTTAGTTTTTTCTCTAAGGACCGATCTGCCGAAATAATCTTCCTTTTGACCTTAACTCCTACTGCATAGGGAAGCCAGTTTGGATGTCCTTCCTTCCATTTGCTTTGCTCCTCCATAGAGATCGGCAATACCTTTCCCTCCTTATGTGTTTGGGTTAATAGTTTTTCGGCTGGTGTCATTCCAAGTTCTGAGTGTTTTGTGTTGTTATATATTATAACCACCCTGGGTAAGCAGTCATCCCACTCCTGGTCCTTTGTCACTATGTTCTTCAGGAACTCTGCAAACGTACGGTTTGTGCGCTCTACTGCCCCGTTTGAAGATGGCTTATAAGGACTGCTGAATATATGATCTATGTTGTACCTTTTGAGCATGTCCCTAAACCTGTTACTTTTGAATTCCACCCCATTATCTGTTAAAACCTTGTATGGGGGCTTCAAGAATGTTGGTAACATCTGATCTTCAAATGCCCCTGTGACACTTCTGGCTGATTTGTCCTTTAGTGGTCTGACTGAGACCCATTTGCTGCAGTGGTCCACAGCCACTAGACAAGCAACATTTCCTCTCCTTGTTTTTGGCATGGCCATTACATCAATTGCCACTAACTCGAAAGGATTAGCAACTTGGATTTTCCAAACTGGTGGGAATATTACCTTGTGATCTACCTTATTTAGCTGACAAGTGGGACATGTCCTGCACACCTCCTGGATTATAGTATGACCTTTCGGATGCCATACGTATCTTGCCATCAAGTCTGTTAGTTTTCCCTGTCCTATGTGTGCCATGTTTCGGTGTATTACTACACAAATGCTGACCATCTGTTTAAACCCTATTACTGCACACAACTTGTCGTTCTTCATCCTTTTAACTAATATAGCATCGTTCATTAATAAATCCTCCTTATATCTAAAAAATTCCTTTAAAGACACATCCGTTTTAAGAATTTGTTTTTTATTCTTAACCCTCTTCTTCAATTCCTTTATCACCTTAGATCTTTCCTGTAATGTCATTATTTCGTTCAATGTTATGATATTGTCAATCCTATTATTATCACACGCTATTACATTATACACATTAACAAGAAAACCATCACTAACCTGATCCTCATCATCCCCATGTGCGATGATGCCTTCGCCAAAATCCAGAATCGCTTCTGTTTCCACCAAGTAATTCATTCCCAAAAGAAAACATGCCGGAATGAACCCATCTTTAACAACTACCAATGGTAATACTGTTTTCCTGTAGCGTGTATCTATCCTGATAGCTACTGCTGTGGTGCATTCAACAATTTTGGTGGTAATCCCATTTAATGTGATGTCCACACTCCATTTCCTCAAAATAAGTCCAAATGGTTCTAATTCCCTGATGACAGTTTCCTGGACCAAACTAATGACGGATCCTGTGTCTAAAAAGGCACACCTAGATGTTTCGCCAATGGAAATGTCTTGCCATGCAACTCCTGATAACTTGTGGTTGCAGCTTAACCGAGACTGTTGTCCTCTTTCCTTCATTAATAGATTTACCCCTAGTCCCTCTTCTGGTGGGTGTGTTCTAATAAGTTTTCTGCCTCACTTTCTTCACTGTCCATGAATCCTTCATTTTCTTCCTCAGATGGTACCTCTTGATCTTCGATTGCTAATTCATCTACTATCGTATTATCCTTATTAATCTGGAACGTACCATTATCTCTTAATGGATTGAAATGGGTACCTCCTAATACCTGAATGTGAATGTTTTTTAAATCTTCTCGTTTCCTTGCTTTGGGTCCCATATATACAACTGAACAACAAGTCCCGTGATGCAGCCAGATCTTCAAGTTGAACTCATCACTAGCTGCCAGTAATACCTCTGGGATTGGTTCCCTTCCTGAAATACTGATGGTTTTTAAATATTTGAGTGATTTGGGTTGTTTATCTAACCCATACATCTTCCTGTTGTTTATCAAAACCTCTAGTAAGAATTTCCTTAATTCCTGGTGGTCCTTCTTCTGTAATTGTTCCCTTTTTAAAACTTCCTGCAAGCTCAAAAACAAGGAATCAGCACCTCCTGGTACCACCCTTATTACTTCTAGACCTCTTGGTAGGGCCTCTAGATTTATGACATCGGTTTCTTCCTCTTGTTTCCTTTGACAACGGGACCATGTATCCGCAAAGATGTTTTCCTTTCCCGGAAAATAATGGATTTGAAAGCTGTACTCGCTTAAATCGTCCAAGACACGAGCCAACTTACTGTCTACTAACTTCATTGTGTGGAGGTACACTAGTGGGCGGTGATCTGTGTATAAAATAAACTCCTGACCCAACAAAAACGGACGGAAACTCTTGATTCCCCACCTGATAGCCAACAATTCCCTCTCTATGGTGGATGCTCTTCTTTCACACGCATCGAATGAATGAGAGTTATAAGCTATTACTCTTTTTTCCTTTCCTTGTTGCTGACATAGACCTGCACCCATACCAAATCCACTGGCGTCTACATAAAGCTCTAATTTTGGGCTACCTTCTGTGAAATCCGGGAATGCCAGCTCTACAGATTCTTTCATCAGTCTCTTTAAGTTTTCGAAAGCCTGAATCCTTTCTTCTGTCCATTCGATCTTATCCTTCCTTTTTCCTCCTGTCAGAGCACTAAGGGGTGCTGCCACTCCTGAACAATTTTTAATAAACTTACGCTGGAAGTTAATCATTCCTAGGTACCGCCTGAGTTCTCCTATGTTGTTTGGTCTTTCCAACTTGTCCACCTGATCCATAAATTCTGGGAGCTTCCTTATTCCAGTCCTACTGAGAATATGTCCTAAAAATTTAATTTCCTTTTGAACCCAGCTGCACTTGCTGATTTTAATTTTGACATTGGCTTCGGAGAACCGTTGTAGGACCTGTTCGATCAGCAGTAGGTGTTCTTTAAAATCCTTTGATATCAGGAGGACATCATCCACATATACCACCACCTTGTCTCGGCTGAATCCTGTTAATATCCTCTGCATCTCCCTCTGGAATGCTGCTGGTCCATTTTTTAGCCCGAAACTTAGCCTTTTGAATCTGTATTGGCCACTAACGGTAGAAAATGCAGTAAAGTCCTTACTATCCTCTTCTAATTTCATCTGATAATATCCTTTGACCAAGTCCAAACAAGAATAATATTCCACCCCATGACACGAGAAGATTGTTTCTGAAATGTTGGCCATTGGGAACCTATCTGCTTCTGTTACTCTGTTTATGCGCCTATAGTCTATGCATAGACGAAGTGTCCCATCCTTTTTCCTAACAGGTACCACTGGGGAGCTCCATTCAGCGGCACATGGCTCCACAATATCCTTTAGACATAATTCTTGACACCTGTTTTCAATTTCTTTATTTTGTCCTTTGGTCACACTTCTTTCATTGCCCTTTTGGTAGATTGGGGTATATTCGTGTAGCCGAATCCTATATGGTGTCATCGACGTTGTTGTCACATCTGAGTCATTCTTGCTAAATACACCTTTTTGCCTGTATAATACTTCTATTATTTCCTTTCGTTGTTCTTGTGTTAATTCCTCCATGAATGTGATTTCTTTTTCTAATTTTTCCTTTGTCCATTCCTCCTCAATGGTTCCTTGTCTTCCTGTTCCTTGTACCAGTGTGTTTATCGTATATCCTCTATTGTCATATTTTTGGAGGTCCTCTTCATCCAGTATTAGATGGGCTATTCCTATTTTTTCTCTTTTCCCAAATTTTAATTGTCCTGGTATAAGTTTCCTGATTAATATAGTACCTTCTTTGGTATTCCATTTTACCAATCCTGGTAATAATTTGAATCGTTTATTATACCCTCTTCGGTTATTTTCTTCTCCTTCGACCAATAGTTCTTCTGGTTTCATATCATAATATCTTCCTTCTCTGGGCTTAATCTGGTTTGAAGTCCAAGTAGCTTTTACTGGAACCCAATCATTTATTGTAATTTCCACTTCTTCCGTAGTATACACTGGCAAGGATATTACAGTCCTTACACAATTCCCAGACTTCTCTGAAAGGTAGACTTGTTCCTTTGTGTCTTGGTCACCATGCCTTGTGAGTGAACCATTCCCTACGTCAATTTTAATTTTATTCTGTATCAAAAATGGCATTCCTAATATTGTGCCTTCTTTTAGTCTTTCAACCACAATAAAATCTGCTAAACCATAATTGATGTCCTCAATTGAAATCCTTAATCTTGCTGTTTGGTGGGATTCCACAACCATTTGAGGGTCACCTACTCCTCGTAACCTCATTACCTTTTCTAAAACTTCGGGATTCTGAATCCTTCTGAACTGTTCCTGGCCTATGATACAATACTGTGAACCTGAGTCAATAATGGCTGTCATTTCAACATTATTTAATTTTATAACAAATTTCAACAAAGGAGTAATATTAATGCCTTGCTTACCTTCAATGGTTGTCCTACTGATAGCATGGTATATACCAGTTGTTGAATTTACTGTGCTTGTCCCTCTTCCTTTTGGTGTTCGTTGTGGTAAGGCATTCCTATTTTCCTGAGGTTTCCTGCTTATAAACTCCTCTGCTTCTGGATCCAATACTGTATCAACTTGAATAGCCGGGCTGGTTTTTAAACAGTGGTTTACTTGGGGGTGTCGCTCCTGCTCGTTCCCGGGGTCGGCGGAGCTACCTCGTTTCCCGAATTTGGTTGTTTTCGTACCCTTATTAATTCGTTTATGTCTTCCTGAAGTGGACAAGTATCCCTCCAATGTCCCATTTGGTTGCATAAAAAGCATTTCTTTTCAATGGGTTTCCTCTCGTTCTGCCTTTGGCCACCCATATCCTGTTGATCTTGTCTTCTATAACCTTGTTCTTGTTGTCTGGGCCCTCTTCTTGATCCACATTCCGCAGTTCGATGTTCATTACTCCCACATCCCAGGCACCACCCATTATATTTTCGACATTCTCTTTTAAAATGTCCTACCCTGTTGCACCAGTAACATCTTTTTACCTCAGTATTATATCTTCATTATTTTGCCTGGTGTATTCCCTTGTATTCGTTTTCTGCTGATACACTGGCCTTCCATAGCGCACTTTTTCTGCGTATGTCCCTTTTGTGTTTTGTTCTCCATTTAGTGTGGCCCATATTGGTATCCCTTCATCCCTTGATTCCTCCTCATCATCATCCAGGTCATCCTCCTCCTGCGCCCATTTAAGCACATCTTTCCATCTTACTTTAAGGCTTTCTTTCTCATTTCCCATCCTTATTCTAAATCTCCTTGCCATCTTTTTCGGGAGACAATTCAAAAATTGTTTCTTCAATATTTGTTTGTCCCTATCTTCCTCTTTAGTGGCTGCCTCGTAAGTGGTTTGCACCCTTAACGCAAATTCAGCCACTTTTTCATTTTTCCGCATCTCTAACCTCCAAAACTCTTTTTGCAAATCTATCTGCTCGGTTTCTTTTTCCTCCTTGCACCAGCTTTTTAATCTAGCCACTATGGTGGTATATTTGACCTTAGCCCTGTATATACTATAATATGTCCTTAGTACGGGACCTTCTAAGAAATTTCTGAGTTCTACTGCCCAACGACTTTTGTCTTTACCCAATTGTTCCTTGGCATATCGTTCGTAATCCTCTATAAATGCCTCAAATTTCTGGACTTTTTCCTTCCCATACTTTAAGGGTTTCACAGCCTTTATATTACTCCTCCTAAATGACTTCATCACCTCCACCATCTCACCGGCCAAAACAATAAATATCTTACTCACTGCTTTAGTATGTTCCACACCTGACTCTTCCAATTCTATTAACCTTTTGAGCCATTTTTTTCCTCCCTGGTCCACTTCACTCTCAGCTTCTTCTATTTCATCTTCCGCTGTAGAACTTCCATCGTAGGTGTATTTTCTTTCCGCCCTCCTTCTCCTTTTCTTATTCTTCCTCTTTGGCCTGTTGCTACTGTGCTCATTTGTTACATCAAATGGGTCACTTGTTGCCCTCTCTGAGCTACTTCCCTCATCTGTTTCATACCGTGGTGTCTTCTTTGGGATGTTCCTTTGTTTGATGCTTTGATCATGGGTCAGCCTCCAATTTTGGTAAGCCTGATCCTCGATCCTTACTCTATTTTTTATGTTTAGACCTCCTTTAGGATCAGTCTTTTGTTCTGTCTGGGTAACTTCTGTTACCTCACTCTTCTGTGCTGTGACTATCGGTTCCTCCTCTGTACGTGTAGGTCCTTTCTTACTTTTCAACAGCTGAAATATTCCCTCTAATACCATCAACATTCGATCAGTATCCAAGTTTTCATCTTCCGCTATAGCAGCTTGGAACCCTTTCAAGTGCTCAATTGCGCTTAGTTTCTCGATGGGCTGCTTGGGCTCCTCCATGTTAACACCTTGCTCTTTGTCTGATTCTCCCATTTTAATTAAATAAATCAAAGGAAAAACAAAATAAATATTAACAACCAACACAAAAAAAAATGCCTATATATATATATATATATATATATATATATATATATATATATATATATAATAAAAAAAATATATATATATATTATATAATATATATTATATATATATATATATATATATATATTATATATATCTATTATACTATATATATATATATACTATACCTATATATAAAAAGATCTTTATTTCTCCAAACGGAAAGTAAGAAATACAAAAAATTTCTTCCTTATTATGTTTCTTACAAGTAACCTTAATGATCTGAGACTCTTCAATCTGCCTACCATCCGACCACAGAAAATTCCAAAAAAGAGGAGAGATATTTTTGTTCCTCCTCCCTCTTCTTACAATTTGTCAGTAATCCTGACAAAAAAAGAAAAATCACGGCCAAAATATATCCAAAGAAAAAGATCAAACAAAAAAAGAAAAAGAACTTTATAAACTTCCTTAATATACAATTATAATCTGTTCAATAACAAAGAACCAACAAAACTTGTTATTAATTTCTACTGTTTGCAAAAAAAAGCAAACAGTATATTCTTTAATTTTGAAAAAAGAAAAAAAAAATTCGATTATGTCACCAAAAAAAAAAGCCCCTTAATAATATATAAAAAAATTATTTCCTTCAAATCAAAACAAAAAACCAAACAACAGATGTCTCATTACTTTAATTCCCTTATTGTCCTCCTTTCGTTCACCACCAGTGATTTGTCCTCTTGTAAATTTTGTACGAGCCACCAGTGTGATGCAATCGTCCTGCGTTGCAATGGGATTTTTGTTGTTACGTCTCTTTTTTAAATGCGGGAGGCAAAGTTGCGTTCCTTTACAGAGGACTTTTCCTGTTACAGTGAAAGAAGAACAAAAGGATTGAAAGACACGAAAGTTGGGTTTTTCTTATATATAATAAATAATGAATAGTTACGTATTTTCAATATTAATCCTATCTACCTATGACTTTTTAACTTTAATTTATACACACCCTATTGCTAACCTAAGCTAAATAATATATATAAAGTCAATTTAGTTTGAACAAAATATACAATACAATATAAACCCGGGTTATGTTTATTATTTACAAATTCAGTTTAAATCATTCATCAGAAGCGTACAAGAGCAATAACTCCCCTTTAATCTCGTTATTCAGCACGAACATCCTTAGGAAGGATGCTCTTTACTCCTTTGAAATAACCTGATCCAATTGACAACCGACCTGGTTGAACTTTCGACCTTAGGAATCTTCCGTCGTCTGTTTTTTTTTATTAACCTCCGTAGCTAACCTTAAGGTTACTTGAGCCCTAAACTTTAGTGAAAGCTAGCTGGTTATTTAATTGCTGCACTTGGCCTAATATATCCGGCCGTGACCTTATTGGACTTAACCTTGCGTCTGAGTCCAATCAGAATCCAATTCTTGAGTTGGGTCCTAGACTCAGCTTTGAACTTGGCTATAAGCTCGGCTCTAAACTCGTCTCCCTGAAAATCATAAAATAACCAACCATTAATTATTGGCTCACTAATAGCAAAATATAAATTTAATAACGCCAATAGTTATCCACGCTATCGGAATAACAATTAATAGCCGTTACCAATAATAATAATAATAATAATAATAATAATAATAATAATAATAATAATAATAATAATAATAATAATAATAATAATAATAATAATAATAATAATCACCCCCCAAAACCTTTCGTACAAATAATATTTATAAAGCTAGCGAAATAAAATAATAACTAGCCTACGATTCAGTTACGAAAAAATATCTCCGCAGAGTAAATAACTACATACATAACCCGGTAAGGGTCCGTCTATAAAAATAGCCAAAACGAGATTAATAATCGCAACTAATTGTGTAATACTAATGAGTAAGAAAAAAATGATAATAATAATAAATAATATAAATAAATAAAATATGAATAATATATAAAATTAATAATAATTAATAAATTTAACCGTATTTCTTCGACCGGCAAACTGTAACCTTAAATGGCATGTGTGCCCTGCTTTTCTATAGATCTTCCATTTCTTAAAAGAATCCTTATTTGATTTTAGTTAATTAGCATATACTCATACACACTTGCCAACGCACACACATGCACATACACACATATTTAATCGATTAGATTATTAGGTTCTAAAGGCACCTATAAGAACAGCTCTAACCTCATTACAGACTTCTTTAATATAATTTTAGACATATTGATCAAATATAGAAAGATATAAAATTGAATAAAAGTAATCTGATATTCTAACAATGTCTCTAGGTTTATTTGTATCTACTCCAATACGCTTAATATGCTTTAAAACTTAACTCAATATTCTAAACCGCAAGGCTAATATCCATCCCTACTTTTAATAACATATAATATCATCGCATCTTATAAAGACAACAATTAATAACATAAATAACCACGATCACCAATATTATCTTTACGGCGAGAATTTGTCCTTTAAAAGCTGGAATCCACAGCTCGTAAATAATCCTTGGAAAGCTCAATAACAACTTAGTAAAATCCTTATAAAGTCGGCAATCACAATTTTGTAATTAATCCTTAGACACTTTTTTTAAGCTGGAATTCAACACAACTGTTTACCTGAACTTCTTTTGAGAAAACAATAAGTTTTTCTTTTAACCTGGACACTTTTCTGCTTCGTAAAAAGATTGGAAGGTTGATCAAAATAGATGCCATGAGTCACTAGACTCATGACACTACTCACCCCTTCAAGATATATATATATATATTTATATATCATATATATATATAATATATATATATATAAAAAACATATATATATATATATTATATATATTATATATATATATATATATATATATATATATATATATATATAATATAAATATAATCTAAATGTATATAAATAAATATATATAAAACTATACAGAATATATATGTAAATAATTGTAATATAATAATAATAATAATAATAATAATAATAATAATAATAATAATAATAATAATAATAATAATAATAATAATAATAATAATAATAATATAATATTGTTAATAAATTGAAGTTCTCGAGTGATTTGCGTTGGTGTTTGATAGCAGGCGTGCGAAGAAAAGGGTCTGAAAAATTGAGAATCTGAAGAATTAAGGTCCAGTATGTATTTTGATGGATAATAGTCAAGACTGTGAGTTGCAACCGATCTTGATTTGGTGTTGTGGAAGCATATGGGTGATCGGAGCGCCTACAAAACCGGTATGCTTTTTACGCTAAACCGGATCACCACTGAAGAGCTTTGCAGCAGGAGGACAAACAAAGATCTTTTTACAAAAATAGTTTTTATTCTCCCGCAACTACTCAAACTCCAATCCAAAATATTCAAGTTGCTTACAAGTGGAACCTGGACAGATACTTAGACCTCAAACCGGAATGAAAAAACATCAGTTTGGTTCGATAAAGAAAGCAAATATATGAATTACGTAGCGTGTGCACATAGCATGGATGCATTCTAATGAATGAATACACTGGATCTTCATCGGAATGCAGCATGCTATGGTATGGAGCCCACCATTCTATGACATGGATCCCCTTGAGTACAGTAATCCTCAGCAGAATTATTTGAACCCAAAATTATTTGAACGATCAAATTTTTTTGATGACTAGTAATCACTTAATTTTAATTTATAAAATTAATAAAATAATAGTCAAAGCAAATTAAGAGTAAATATTAATAAAAATGAAGAAAATATATTTGCTCTTGGTGAAGATCCCTTAGGTTTAATTGCTGTAGAAATCACAAAAGGAGAATCTTTAGCGATCGCATTGCTACCAAAGTGAAATAAATACTGAATTTTTGATTGGAAAAAGATATGATCGTGCTGAACAGAAGCATGAATAGTTTTAGAGGAAATTTTATGTACATTGTTGCTCACATTCATGTGGAGTACAAACAAATTAAAAACTTTATTGGCACATTGAAAACAGCTGATCACCATTTTAGTTATTCATATCGGACAAATTTTTTTTTCTTCTTTTTCTTCACAGGGTAACCAAAAGCCGGGCTGACTCCCTTTTCAAGGGCACAATAATAAATAAAAACACATAAATAATAATAATTAATAATAAATAATAATAATATATAATATATAATAATAATAATAATAATAATAATAATAATAATAATAATAAAATAATAATAATATTAATATTAATAATATAATAATAATAATAATAATAAATAATAATAATAATAACTAACTATAACTACAAATAAAAACAAAAAACAAATAAAAATAAAATAATAATAAATAAATAAAATGAACACAAACACTCCTAAAAAAAAACATTCACAAAAACAAACTCCGAAAAAATCTAATGGCCTGCAGCATGGAGAACAGAGAGAGGGGAGATTTATACAGCAAGAGAAAACAGATCGAAATCAACAAGAGTTCCACAGAAGTAAGATGATATAGAACGAAAGGAAAGGAAAGAACACTATAACCAACAAGCCTGGAGTTCACAAATTACAACACTCCAGCAACATTCACCGAGACAAAAGGGCATACCTTAGTGATACGAGGGCGACGCAAATGGTGGCGGAAACGCGAGAACGCCAATTCCTCGTCACCTGCGTTGTAAATACCTATTAGTTAAAGTATAAAACACCAACGTTACGTCGCAGAGATAGAGGGCCAGGGAGAGTTAGACAGTTGGGAGAAGAGATTTTTCAGATTCTAGCCATTGACTCAATCTTACCGATAAAACGTACAGCAGGAGCATCTCCAGATGGTGTTCAGTAACTCCACTACTCAGATTTATTGAGACCCTTGTACGACTGGAGTAACTAGTTCGGCAAGAAAAAAAATTCTGCAGCCTGAACCAAAACTCCCAGCTTTGATGATGAGGTTTCCAAAGTAGTTCTATTGTTTTATTGCTCAGACCAGAATGTTATGTTGTCCACAGGTGAAGACTGGAGAGGCTGTCGAAAAGAAGGAAACAGTTGGGAGGTGTTTTTGAGAGGGAGATGTGAAGAATTGAATTTTTAAAGATCCTCGAATTTCACAAGGTTGAATTGATCCCACACGAAATCCCATTGAAGGCAAGGATTGAATCTGAAAGCTAAGTTCCGAGAAGGAACTCTTGAGCGGAAGAGGGAGCAGATTTGAAATAGATTAAAGAATGAGAGATGAGTCATCCGGCATAAGAATGAACAGATCTTTAAATGTGCAGCTAGAATATTCGTTAATAAAAAAGTAGGAATAAGTTGGGGACAAAACAGAACCTGCGGAGCAACCACAGTTTAAACAGAAAAGGAAAAAGTTGCTATATCAACAAGTGCCGATATGGAAAGATCTGAGAGAAAACTAGTCAAAAGTGAGCAACGAGAAAAAGGAAACACGAAGGAAAGAAGCTTAGAGAGTAGTAACGCATGCCATATCCGGTCAAATTCTTTATATGTCAAGCGCCACCACACATGACTCCCCATAGTCCCAAAAAGCAGAAGACCATAAATCAGTGAGATAGGAAAGAATATCACCAATTGACCTCGAACGTCAAAAACCATACTGGTTATCTGAGAGGAGGGAATGAGATTCCAGATGACCCAGGAAATGAGAATTGAAGAGAGCTTGAAAGATTTTTGATATAATATAATTAAGAGCTATAGGACGATAGTTAGAAGGATTAGAGAGGCTTCCCTTCTTAGGGATCGGTTGAACATATGCGTGCTTAAAGCATTAAGGAAAAGTGTTAGAATTAAGGCAAAGAGAGTAGAGTCGAGAGAGAAGAGGCGCCATCTGGGAAGCACACACATTCAAAACACGAGGAGAAATGCCATCCGGGCCACTAGCCTTCCTAACGTCAATAGATTTCAGGATCTCATGCAACCAATCATGTGGAATCATGGGTGGAGTCATGGGATGCTTGAGAGAAGGAGTAAGAGGGTGTTGCCAGAATCGTCCAGGGTGAAATTAAATGAAAAAAAGGATAGTGAAGAGTTTAGCTTTTAACCAAATTTGAGGGCTCAAAACCCCCTAAGTTGCGCAAAGATACGTAACCTCGTCTACGATGAGCTTACATCATAAGAAGGAGGTATACCAAATTTGAGGGGGATATGATGTCTCTAATACTCCCTTAAGGGGGTGTCCGATTCTTTTTTGGACAGTTACTGTAGACTTTTGCACAGAGTGGCTTGTCCTACTATTGGCTCAGAAGATACTTTATCAATTATTCAGAAGAATAAAGACCAATAGAATTGGCTTTAATGTGTATGCATCATAACTACACAACATAAACGGAAGAAGTTAACAATCATTGTGCAGTTAATTGTACGTGTATCGAGATCTTGTTCGGATAAAGTACGTATCTTAGATGAAATTTTTAAATGAATAGGTAGTGGAATCTTCATTTTTCAAAATTATGAAGAGCAAAGAAATTTTTTGTACACTTTCCAATAACATTTTTTATATATGTATTGTTTGAAAATTGGCTATCAGTGATCGACTATTGTTGTTCCTTTGCTTACTGCGTGGTTATGATATGATATAATATATATATTATATATATATATATATATATATAATATATAGTATATAATATAATATATATATATATATATATATATATATATTATATATATAATATAGTTATAATATATAGTATGTATATATATATTATATGTTATATAATAATATGTATATATATTATAAGTATAATATTATATAATATATATATAGTTAATAATATCTAATACTATCATATATATATATATATATTATATATATTATATATATATATATATATATATATATATTATTTATATACGTATATATATATATCATTATATATCATATAATTATATATATATTATATATAATATATATATATAATAGTATATATATACTAACATATAATATTATATATATAATAGTATATATATATATATATATAATACTCCTCCTGTCCCCAAAAGAGTTACTGCATATCCCATGAAGAGCTGATTAATGTAAGCTCTCCATGAGTATAACGCAGTGGGTAGCTAGTTACATAGGTCTACATATCCAATACCAGTTTCAACCATGAGTCATTATTGCACTACATCTGTTTATGTATGGGCGTGAGTTCTAACCTCGTTACGTTTTTTGCACTACATCTTTTTTGAGTATGGGCGTGTTTTCTATCCTCGTTAGTTATTTTGCGATGCAAGGTAAATATTGAACAAGCGGTACGTCTATCAAATTCTTTGTGAACACGAAACAATACTGCCACTGAGACATTTGCTTCTTTAAAATCGAAACTTATGGGGATGCCATTCTATCGAGAACAATGGTTTTTAAGTGGCAAATGCGTAAAACTTTCAAATTCAGAGGGCCGGAAATGGTTGAAGATGCCCTCGTTGTGGAAAAACCCAATCTCCTGCAACAAACCATGAAAATCGTGGAAGTTGTTAGACGCTATGATGAAGAGGTACCGCGGTTCAGTCGTCAATGTGGATTGGGAAGAAACTGGTGTTGGCATGAAAAATAGTGGCAGTTTCATAGAATTTTTAAACGAACAATATTGCACAAGCGAAAATGTGCCAAAACTAGTGCCGAAAAGACTGTCTGTGAGCAGAAAGCGAACAGGGTCAAAATTTGTGTCAACGATTTCAACAATGAAAAACTCGAATGGACGCACAATTTTCTGGATAAAGATTATAACAATAGGTGGAATGAATCATGGGTTTCTTGAGTCGATCCATGAAACAAACGTAAAGTGCGGAAGGCACATTTCAGCAAAATATCCTCATAACCGAAGAAAGCACGTATGAGCAAGTCCAAGGTGAAAACACTGATTATTGTTTTTTTCGACAGCCGAGGTATTGTGAACAAGGAATTTGTACCTTCAGGACAGACGGTTAATCACAACTTTTACAAAGATTTCTTGGAACGACTTCGAAAACGAGTTCAGCGAATCAGAACATACATGCAGACGATTCGGTGCTTGCCTATGATATCGCGCCAATCTTCACACTGCGCTCTCATATAGAATATCTGGTGAAGAAAAAACATTCAAGTACTTCCACATCATTCATACAGCCCAGATCTAGCTCCGTCAATTTCTACCTCTTCTCTAAGTTGAAAATGAAGTTGAAGGGCCATCATTTTGGGACGATGGAAAACATAAAAAATACTTTAACACGTGAACTAAACACACTTCAGGAAAATGACTTCGGTTCTCTGATGAACTGCGGAAGAAACGTTGGAAACGCCTGTGTAACTCCGAAAAGAAAAAAAGGTCCATACTCGAAGGAGAAACTTGTAATAAATGAATATATATATATTATATATATCCTTATACTATAATATATATATATATATATACTAGTATCATATATAGATATCTGTAATAATTATATATATATATATATATATAGTATATATATATATATATATATAATCGTGAAAAAATTTATTCTTCACAACACTGAAAATGTTTCTTCGCAAGAAATGTAATAATCTTTTTGATACCTATTCCTCGAACTCTTTCCGGTATTTTTCAATAAAAAAAATCAAACTCTTTAACCCCTTTGCCTTCTTCCTATTTCTTCTTCTAATATTTCCATCGACATAGCTTCCGTTTTCCCTTCCTCTAAAGCTGAACTCTTCGCTCAAAATTTTTGCCTGTGATTCTAATTAAACGCTCTCGGTGCTATTGCTTCTTTCTCCATCTCCTCATCTCAAATATGCCATAGACTGTAATTTCTTCCAAAGCGTTATTTCTGACTCTTTGAGATTAACACTAAGAAGGCGTACGATCCTGATGGTATTCCTGATGTGATTCTCAAAACTTGTACTTCCGAGCTTGCTCGCTGCCGTAGTAAACTATTCTGTCTCTGTCCGTTCAAACTTGTTTTGACCTTCCATTTTCCAACTCGTAGAGTTTGTAGGCCTGTGCCGAAAAAGGGGAATTTTCCCCCCCCCCCATATCCTCCAAACTATCTATATTGGCTTAACTTCTTTTAAGTTTCTAAGGGTTTGCGAATCATACTCCTTAACGGAAAATTGGTAAAGCATTTCCAACTTCCATCTTTAATCTTAATCTTTA
>JABUQX010054694.1:0-15000 GCA_015478945.1 Trachelipus rathkii
GTGTTTTAATGAACCTGGTTTGTGTATATGTGTATATATTGTTATATAGTGTATAGATATGTTATGTGTCAATTCAGCAAATATAAGAGTATTGGTGTGTGTGTGTGTGTGTGTGTAGTAGTATACATGTTTAATATGATATGAATATTAATATCATATTAAAAAAGTTATAATGTATTCATATTCATAGTATGTAGTATATGTATTAATTTAGAATATATTGTATAGTATTCCAGTGAGTTAGGGATATATGATTATAGTGTGTATATTGTTATTGTGTGTTGTTGATTGATTAATATATATATAGTGTGTGTTGTGTGTGTGTGTGTTGATTATATATAGTATATAGTGTTATAGATTTACATGGCGCCTGCATGATATAGTATATACTAGACTCGAGAGATTTTACAGAGCTCAATAATGAGTTGAATTGTGGATCACTCGACACTCGTTAGGTAATCAGCTTTCTATGTGAAATATCAAAGAGTGAAGTTTAAATTTCCGAAATTTCAAAGAAATGTCGATTGTATTTGTATGTTTTTCGTGATTTATGTGGTCAGGTCTGTTTGACGAGAATAGATCTCGATCGATGTGGAATCTTATATTTCAGGTATATGATTGTGTTCAGGTTTCAATTATGAGGGTTAGATTTATAATATGTGAAACAATAAATTAATGATTTCAAGTAAGATAGAATGTATAATGTATAGTTGGCGAATAAATAGTTGTAATTTACAGTTTTTGTTTTATTGAAATCAATGAGAGTGATTGTGTGTGTGTGTTGTGTAATACAATTTATAGCTGAATTTACCTGTGTGCAAAAATATAGTTAGACTACTCAAATCTCGTGAGCATTGTGTGTGCTTCGCAGATTGGTAGATTGCTTAATGATTTCTAGCTGTGTTAAAAGGTAAAACGGGATTTATAAGGTGCTTCATGAGATGCTGCGTCACCTTGTGGTTGAAATCTTGTAAGGTTCACTTTTTTACTGCGTTAAAACAATTAAAAATTTAAATGAATATATTCGCAGGTGTTATGGGTCATTAGCTCGAGTAATAAAATATCGAATGATAAAGTTTACACGTTTAATCAATTCGGGAAAGATATATTAACACTGCGTATATTAGCGCGTTACATGAATAAAAAAAGAAACAAATAAATGAAAGCCTCTCCTAACCATATGATCAAAAAATAAAAGACTTGATTAACTGAGCCAGCTTAGCGTAAAATAGCCGATCGAGATTCGACTTTACTATAGCCAGAATTTGACGCTAACACAATGCATTATGCTTTAGAGCAAATAAAATAAAAAGAGTCCCAAAAAAAATGACTGGAACAATCGGTTTAAACGTGCGGTAGAGAGATCTAACTAGAGTTTACCGTGTGTGTGTTGTAAGCGAATGTATCCCAATTAAGAATTTTAAGTGCTATTTAGTAGATCACTGATATACGAGCACAAAGTATATACAAATGTTCTGAATTTAGAAGAAATATATTGCGAGAATGCAGCAGAGAGGAACAGGGGATTGGGGTTTGCTCATCACTGCCTTGATTCAGATAGCAGACATATGAACCAGGCATCGATAATATCAGCTTCAACCGCAGAAAGGGCGAAGTCCTGGGAATTTCAACTCGCACCTTATTTTAATTAAAATCTCAAGCTGAAGTTTGTGAAAATATTCTCATTTAAGGAAAATCTGAAAATAAGCTGTCTTATATATATAGTAGTAATTATATAAACATAATAGCAATAGTTTAGATTTTATTATATGTTTCGTGGATATATATAACTATATAATATTTATTATATTATATTATCCTCTTCACGAAGTACTATTATATAATAAATTCATAATTTGTTATATTATCTATTTTTCATATTACTAATTTGTAGTAAATATATATATATATATAATTATATATACCTTATTAGAATATTAGTTTATATTGATATATTTATATATATTAAATTATATATAAATTATTATATATTAATAATAATTTTTATTATATATATCGATATTAAAATATTATATAAAGGTATGTTATACTATACTATATTATATATATATAGATATTATTTAATGATAATATTATATATAAATATATAATATGATATACGTTAATATAAATTATTTTCTATATCACTATAACTATATATATTTATATTAATAATTATATCATTATTATACTGTATGGTTCCCTTTACTATGTGTGGACAATAAATATTAATGTATTCAATAAAATGATTAATAACAAATATATAATACTTAATATTATTATATACTATATATACCATTTTCTTATGAGTGTAAATTTATTATATATTACTTTTTATGAGTACTATTATTTATATATATTCTATTCCTTAGGCCTTCCCTATGTCAGTATAATCAGTAATATATATCGATCCTAACGGACAGTCGAAATTTCCCGGCGTCGTTACGATAATATTGTTTTCCTGTAAAAATATGCTAAAATCGGAATCACGTGATAAGAAAGTAGCTTTCGATCAGTTACCAATAGGTTCTAGCCCAATACTTGTGTTACACCAAGCATTCATCATTTTAAAATAAGCAGAAAAATATATTACCTATATATATATATATCGATATATTATATATTAGTATTATTTATATCCCTCATATATATATACTATTATTTTATATCCTATTTATTATTATTATTCTATCTAACCTTGTCAATAATGATTTTAATACAATATATATAATATAGTATACTAAATACTATATATATAATATTCTATAGATTCCATTACTATGTGTTATATATATTGATCAGATATATTATATGTATTTAATATATTTAATTATATTATGTAAATATATATATATATATTATATCGTATATTATATTTTTAATAAATAACTTTAGTAATATATAATAATTTGATATATATATAATTATTATAGATATATTATAATATACTATATAGATTATATATATATATATATATATGTCTTTATGTTTATCTATTCTATGTAGTATATTTATATATATTAGGTTTATAGATATATCTATATGTAGTTTGAGCAGTCAATAATCTTGTTGACTTGCGTCCGTCATTTTTTTTTATAATGTAACGAGATGATTACTACTCAACAGAACAAAATGGTTTAGTGGTTGTAAGCATAGAACGGGGGATTTTGAATAAGAAATCCTAATAGTTATTTTGTTAGTATCATGTATATGTATCGCATCAGCAGAATAAGTACAATCTCATCAGTCTAATGTCGAGGAGGAAAGAAAATGCCAAAAGAGATAAAGAGTGAAACTTATGGTTACCATCCATGCTTGCTACTCTTGATGCTTCATATTTAAGATGACAGAGATATCTGCTTTCAACAAATTTGATACCCTACAGTAAAAATAGTGAGCTTCTTGGTCACCAACTGTACAGAATTAAATATATTGCATTAAACTATTACAATTTTTTCAAGTTAGGTGAAGCAGAAGCGAATGCTCACCACTGGAAAGAAAATGGCAGATAAATAGATGCTCGAAATGGAACGGATTTAAGAAAAATTGTTCCCATCTGCAGATATTAGGACCATTGGGATAGAGGCAAACTAATGGAAGATATTCCACCAGACCGTCAGTGGGTCATCTTGAAAATTGTCGAGACTCGATTCTGCCAGTACTCTAAGTAATCTCTGGACTAAGGTGTGATAAGTCTTGCTTTGGCGTTCCTGAAGACTTACCCGTGGAACAGGTAAAATCTTGCAGATGCGTGGGTACTTATCGTAAGTGTATTAGATATTGCAATGTGGTATTATCTTAGAAACGTCAAGTGCAAACCATAATGACCTTTGACCACTAATAAGTATACTAGCCAGACACATCGGTAATAAGAGTGGGTGCCTTTTGTATGTTATACTGGAGGAGGAGAATAGGGTAAACACAAGCATGCTGTGCATCAGCATGTTTACGGCCATCAACATTGTTAGCATAAATTTTGGAAGGCAGTTTGGTGTTTACTGTATCTTTTTCTAGCTTATGTGCCATATGGACGATGGGGTTGGACATTTACATCCACCCCCTTCTTAATGAGATTTATTATCCGGTTTCGTTGGGTGAAATATTGAGAAATGACAAAATACGCAAAACTCAGACCAGAGTTCAGAGAACCCAGTCCATAGGCAAGAATACTCTAACATATAAGCTGCGTGAGTATCGTCTACTTTATTTGTTGAAAAAGCGCAGCTTTCAGAACCACCAAACCCTACGTAATTTGGATTACAGGATATATTTCCTCGAGCTGCATTGATTTTCCTTGGTAACACTCCGACTAGGAATCAGATTTAAGAGTACCGAGGGAAGACATATCATAGCAGGAGTCAGTTGGATCGTTAGGACATAATTTACTGGTATTAAATAGGGATCGTTTAAGAACCAGTTTAAGCTGACTCCAAGAGAAGAAAGACGACTGCGTGATATTTTCCCTGTTCTTTTTTTTACAACAATATATATGGTTAGATCAGTGGTTAAGGCATCCATAGACCATCAGTTCTACCAAACGTGCCGGATTTGGAATCTTCTACGAAAGGCTAGCGCCATAAGTACACAGGAAAAAGATCCATTGCAAGTGCCTGCTCTTAATAAGTTTTGAAGGCATTTTGTTGGTTACTCTCTGAGGAACTTGTTCTCTTGCATTTTTTGACTTCAGAAGGTTTTGCTGAGACCGACATATGAGGCATGCTACTAAAAAACAAGGGAATTCCGACCGGAAAAAAAACCATAAATCTGGATCAGTATCCCAAAAAACATTGCAGCATTTCGTTACGCCACGACACAACGTTTCTTTAATTTGACATATTTGCTATACTTTCATAATGCTCAACATTTCTAGAACTAAAGATGCTGCAGATTGTGGAAGATCGATTTTCGAGAGCTCTATTTATGATATCAATAAGAATGTATGTAGTGGAACTGACCGCAGGTCCCAAAGGGCCTGCCGCAGAGGCCAAATTATACTCAGGCAAAAAGGGGTTTTTCTTTACCTGAGGGGTTAACTGTAATTTTACACTAAATAATAGGGGTTGAATCAACAAAATAAAAATATTATATTTTATTCCATTACTCCTTTGGATTATATAGCAATTTTCAAGACATGCAAGAAATAGTAATAATAATATGCCTAATATATTCAATTTTTTTTTAGGTATTTTTAATATGATTTCAAATTATAAGTGAGAGTTCTTAATTGTCATTTTTTCTAGTTTTTTTTTAACATAAAAAATGTCAAATCCTACATTTAAAACGAATTCGGAGGGGAGAAACACAAATATGAATATGATGTTAAAAATAGAAGAAAATGTCGCGAATGACTAAATATAACAATTTTATCACGAGCAAAATCAGCATATTTTGGGAAATCGTCTTATTCTCAATATATACTAAATAAAATTATATATTATATATATATTAATTATAATATAAATATCATTTTGTGAACAAGTTTATATTGTAGCCTATTCTTATAAATATATATAAACGAATTTAAAACTATATATATAAATTAAATATATTCCTATATTATATTATATATAGTATAGTAGATTACATTATATATACCAAATACTATTTTTTTTTATATTCTATTTTTATTTAAATATAATATAAATAAGAAAGGTATATATGCTCATTTATCAGGGTAATAAATATTTATATATATTTAAATTTGAGTATTAGTAGCTTACTATTAATACTTTTTTATTATATTTCCCTTAAAAAAATTTCTATATTATATTTATTTTATTTCATAGTTTATTTTTATTAAAGGTTTGTTCTTCATATTATATATTATTTATTAATATATTTTTTTAAGAGTATATACTTCTTTTTTTTAAAATGATTCAACTAAAAAACCTTAACTTTATTGAGTTAATTGATTTAGTTATTGTGATGTTTATATAACAACCTTTAATTATTTGTTTAAATTATATCCCTTTGTTAACTCTTTTGACTATTACCATACAATAAATAGAGATAGTACATATAATATTTACGATTTACATATTATTTCTTACCTCTTCGATTAAATATCCCACTCTATTATATCTCTAAAAAAAAATTCCTTTCGAAATATTTATTTTATTTTTGAAATTAAATAAAATTAAATATGCTTTTTTATATTAAATTGTTTTTAATTAAATAAATAATTATTAATTTTATATTATTCTATCACACTAGTATATATATATATATATATTTAGACTTCATTTCTAATTTTAGCTAACCCCCGGCCGGGCCCCGGCCCCGGCCCCGGCCCCGGCCCGGCCCGGCCCGGCCCCGGCCGGCCACGGCCTCCGGCACCCGGCCCCGGCCCCCGCCCCGGCCCGGCCCCGGCCCGGCCCCGGCATCCGGCCCCGGCCCCGGCCCCGGCCCGCCCCGGTACCCCGGCCCCCGGCCTCGGCCCCGGCCCCGGCCCCCGGCCCCGGCCCCGGCCCCCGGCCCTCCGGCCCGGCTCCGGCCCCGCCCCCGGCCCCGGCCCCGCCAGCCCGGGCCCCGGCTAAATTAGAGCAGCCCCGGCCCGGCACATAATTACCACGATTTTGCTCCCCGTCGGATCCCTAATGTAACAGAGCTAAAAGTTGTAAAGATTACCTCCGGCGATTGCAACGGGTGTGCGGCGCTAATAACAAGAATATCAACACACTCGATCAACATTGTATGACGAGCGAAACAGTACCCTCCTACAAGTTATACATCATTACAGGCTATATGCCGACAAAACCAAGAAAAAACCACTCACTCCTTACATCATAGGGAATCAATAATCATATAATCAAACAGATGAACTGAATGTGGTTATTCATATGAGTCATGGGGGAAACTTAAACTTACAAAAAAAAAATAAACGCGCTTTACGCTGTACCTCAATGGGTACGTGCGTGGAAATCCAGTGAAAACAAATATTTCCGAACCTTGGTTAGCACGCTCTAAGGTTTTTCAATCACGCTAATTTTGCACCCAATGTTGTTTTTACAATAATATAAACAAAATTGGCGGGTGTCTTGTTGAAAAAACCTAAAAATATTTTTCTCATCCCTTCCAATTTTGCATCAGTCTATTATATATATCATATAAATAATATAATGGGTATGATTATTTCTTGATAATACTATATATAATAATATACCTTCTATATATATATATATTATCCTATTACTTGATACTTAGGTATATATAACATAATATATTTATTATATCATTTATCTATATACCTTATATATATGTATATTTATATATATATATATATATACTATATATATATATATATTACTATATAATATATCATATTATATAATATATATTACTTATAATTGTATGTAGTTATATTATATGTTAATTATAGTATATATAGTAACCATATATGTTATATATTGTAGTTGATTATATTATGTTTTCTAGAAAATTTCCCCCGTCCCTTATATATATTACTTATATATTTTTATATTACTTATTTATATAATTATATAGTGATATATATATATATATAATCAATATATAATATAGAATATATATATTTTATATTGTATTATATATATTATATATAATATTATATATATCATTATACCGAAGTATAGGTATAGTATATATATATTATATACTACCTATATATATACAACTATAATATAAATAATTAAAAGTACTTTATTTTTATTTTTAAATCTAAATATACTAAAGTGTCATTATTTATTCAAATATAATTGTATTACCTTAATACTATATGGAATATATATATAATATATATAATATATATATATATTACAATTACAATATATATAAGTATATATATATATATATATATATATATATATATATTGGAAATAGTATAATATTATAATTAATGATTATGTCTATCGTAGTGTACTTATAACTGAATATAAAATATATAATAAAAAATATTATAATTATACTATTTATATTTATTAGAATCTTGTATAATCCCTACTATCAATCATTATAATAATTAACTTATACTAATATATTATTAGTATATATTATTTATATAGTTTTTATATTTATATAAGGTATATATATATTATAACGTGGCGACCTCCGAGTACTCTAGTATTTCTACTCGGTTTCTCGTCTCTCTCCTCTCCGCCTATCTCTCATCTCGTGTTCACTATACATTCTTCTCTTCTTCTCTTGTCTCTGGAATCATCATTCTTCCTCTTTCCTAGCATACCCGTCAATCCATCCTCTCTCTCTTTCTCTCTCTCTCTATATTCATATATATATATACTATCAATCTATCTATAATAATTAATAAATAAATTATAGGTATATATATAATATGGAATAATTATATTAAAGTAGCTATACATATCTAATGGTATATCAAAATAAAGCAGAGAAATATAATATGGTATATAAGTCTGTACTTTATATTAGGGAAGGTAAGTATATAATATAAAACTTTAACTATTTGTAGATTTATATATTTATATATATAAGTATTAATATAAATGCCTGTACTAGTTAAAACTTTTTTATTTACTAATTATAATAGATTATATATATGTACACTTATATTATTATATTTTTATATATTATCTTATTTTATATTTTCATTAATTATTTTTATTTTTTTTTGTGAGTGAGATATATTCTTATAAGTTTTAGGATATTATTTAATTAATAGATATATTCTATTTACTGAGTGATATATATATATATAATAATACTTATAATATATTATAAGATGGTTTCTGCTATATATATATTCTATATTATATCATATGATATATAATATCTGTATATTAATATATATATTATATATTATATATATAAAGTATAAAAATTACTTATATATTATATATATCTTTTATTATATATAACCATATATAAAATAACTTGGGCTTAAAGTAATAGGTGCCTATAAATTTTTGGTATGTAGTATACCTATATATATTAAATCAATAATTAATTAACAATTATATATATAAAAATATGTTTATATATAATTATATATAATTATATATCTAGCATATAATGTAAATATAATTATATTAATATATATCATATATATTATCTGAGCATATATTTTAAAGTTAATAAATATTATCTATATCTTATAAAATAATAATAATATACCTAAATAAAACAATTATAATATAGTATATATAATAGTATATATATTAATAATAGGTATATATATAATAAATATTTGTAATTATGATTTATTACTTCTTTTACTTAAATTTTTATTAATATGCATATCATATAAATCTCTATTATATATATTTTTATTTTATATAGTGGGATTTGGAATATTCTAACATATCACTGATATTTTATATTAATATAGCATTTTTATTTTTATGATAATCTGTAGTTTTACTATTTATGTTGTATATTTTCTTATGATTTTATTTAATATATATCTTATGTATAATTTTTATATATATTATTATAGTATATTATAATTATATATCTTAATAATATTATATATTATTTATTCCTATTATATATTAAAGTAAATTGTAATATTCTATAGTATATATATATATATAGTATGTCCATATTAGTATCTAATTATTTATTATTGTTTATTTTTTTAAGTAAATATATATAATATTATAACAGTATTTACTGCATATACTAAAATAGCTAATTAGACATAATATATATTAATATATACTATGTAGCACTTAAGTTAAGCCTAATATTTGTTCTTGAATATAATAATTCTAAATGGTAAACTGGTATTTATATAGTTTTACTCCGCGCTATTCGGAGAAGCCGGGGGCGTAGCTTTTATATTTGATTGAAAATATCATTTATTTTTAATATTTTTTTATAATAAAATAATTTTTAAATAATCTCTTATTAAAAGTATTATGTAAATTTTTCTTTCATATTAGAAAGATGCTTTAGTTCACCAAAAAGAAAAGAGATTTTTATCTTAACTTTTAATGAATATTTGATATAGATTCATCTATATATGGTATCGTATATGTATGATATATATTAATAATGTAATATATATATATAATATATATATATATATTAGTATATATATAATCCGGTATATTATATATATTAGTAATATATATATATTATATATAGTATTATATAATATATAGTATATATATATACTATTATATTATATAATATATATAGTATATATATATATCATATATATATAAGATATTATATATATATACCGGAAGTATATATATATATTATATATATATATATATATATATATATATATATATATATATATTTTATATATATAATATATATTAATATACTATATATATATATATAAATTATATTATATATATATATTATATATATAACAGTATAGCTACATAATAAATAGTGATATAATTCCCCCCTGGACTTATGATTAAAAAATTAGGATTAGTGTTGCAAGTGAATAGGTGGTATATTGATTTTTCAATATTGAATTGTGATATAAAGTATTTTAAAAAATGTTTGTGAAGAAGTCTGATTTTTGTAATACTTTTCATGGATTAGAAAATGCGTTTTTTTGTCTATTAGTTTCAAGATATGGAACAAAATCATGTGCTGACAGTCTCTGTGCACTAATTGCTGAAAAAAGACTCTAGAAATAGTATGTTCAGAAAAAATATACTGTAAAAAAAAAAAGGATACAAATCAACTCTGCAAAATCTCAACGAAAATGTGATAGAAAATGTCAGAAGTTTTTTAACTTTTTCTTATTTGTGGCACGTTGCAGTTATGCATAAATGTTTACATCCTCAATCATACTCAATTAGTCAATTCTTATAGTAACACTGTGAAGGGGAGACGACAGGAACAAGAATAAAACATCATGCCATCCTGATTTAGAAATTTAAGAAAACACTTGCTGCATTTGATTTTGTTTTCGCTATATTAGGTGTTGAGTTTGTAAGTTTTTGTTTTTGATTTTTTGTTTTACTTTTGTTTGTTTAGGAAGTGTATGGTTTGTGATTTTGGTGGAATGGAGTTTATTGGATTTGTGACTTTACTAGTTAGAGCTGTTATTGTGTAAGAGGAGGATTGTATTTGGTTTGTTGTTGTGGATTTACTTTATGATCAAGTGACGCTTCAAGTAAATTGGAGTCTTTTTGGACCGGTATTTTTTGTGTTAAAACATTCTATCAGCAATTTATACATTTATGTTTTGTTTACTTTTGGTTGATCCGTATGGTTATTTGACCGGGTTAATGTCTGGGCGATGATTGGTCCTAGACTTTGTTAATTTGGAGTATTGAGAATTTTCTACCTTATGGAGGGTTAGGAATTTGTTTTTTCAGAAAATATTCTTAATCGGTGGTGCTTTGTTAGATTAGTTAGTAGGATTTTTTTGTGTCATATGGGGTTATTTATGGAGTTATTGTTGGTGTATATTTTAGTTACTGTTTTTTAAGCTTTGTTTTATTTAACGAGTTTTTTCCTTATGTTGGGTGCAGTTTGTAGTTTTCTGGTAGTTAAGGTTGTAGTTATCGTTGTAGTGTGGTTTTTTTTGAATGGTTGCTAGGTGAGTATTTGGGGTTTTTGGGTTTGTGGGTGAAATTATCTTCTTTTAGGTGGTTGTACTGGAAATAAAGTGGGTCTTGTTGGATTGTGGTTCCTCTGTTGTGTGTCTTGATGTTTTTTTGGTGGTCTCTACTTTTTTGTGGCTTTTCTGATTGATTGGTGTTTCGGTTATATTATCTTAATATATATAATATATTATATGTTTTTGTTATGTGGGTAATTTGTTATATATATATATAATATATATAAGTCAATATATAAATATAAATTATATAAATATATATTATATAATATATTATATATATATTATATATATATTATATATATATATATATATATATATACCAGTCTATATATATACATTTTTGAGATCAGTGTACAGAACCCACCATGGCTCACAAAGAAGCCGCCATACTGGGCTGAAAAAAAATCAGCACCATCAAAATATTTTTCCCTGCAATTGTTTTTTTAAAAAATGTGTTGACCATTTGAAATCAACGGGTACGCATTCCGTGATTGATTTAACGAGCTTTGGCGGCACGCCCAAATGCTATTGACAAACTGAAAGTTCTAGCGGAGAAAATTGTCAGAAGAATCCAGCTGTATAAACGCAAAAACGCACAAACTATTGACTTTTGACCTAATATGAAACGAAACACATTAAACAGAAAAAAAAATAATAATACTAGTAATTACGTACAATTACTTCATTATCTATCGATTGAGTATTTTTTTCTTTTTTTCGTTTTTTAATCTATGGATCATTATTTATTATTCTTTACGGTCGTCTGGGCAACACATATAAGGCTTCATAATTTTTCATTTCGCCAAGAGATTTATGGGGGGCAAGTGCCCCCCCTGCACCCCCTGGCCCTACGCCCATTGGTGGCAAGCTTCTGGCATAATTCCAGAAGCTTGCCACTAAGAATTTTCTTAAACACTTTACTTAACTTAACTTTCTGAACTTTTAGAAATTTTTTTGAAACTTCAGAAAATTTTTTTTTAAGAAAATATACACTGATTCAAATACTAGAATAATACCATATATATATATATATATATATATATATATATATATATATATATATATATATATAATATACTATATATAATAATATATATATATATATATCTATTATATATATATTATATATATTATATAAAAAATAATTTATTTAATTTTTATATTATTATAAGGCCTGGCCCTTATTTGGCGTTAAATTATAAAAAAAAATTTTTTAATAATAGCTCCCACCTTGTTCGCCAATTAAATATGGATCCACCACTGCGCCGGTCGCCTCAGAGAAAGGTTGTAGAATATCACGGCTCGTTTCGTACGAACCATTGCGTTTCCTGCGGAAAAGAATATACGCAAGAATGGATGAAGGAGGAACTTTTCAAAGATGTTATCCCCACGTGTTCCGATTGCGGGGTGGGTATGGTGAAACCCGATCTCGTTTTACTCGACGAGCCTCTGTCGGCCGAAAAATACTCCGAATACGTCGAAGACTTTAAGAATTGCGATTTAGCAATACTAAATCGCAATTCTTAATGTCTTCGACGTATTCGGAGTATTTTTCGGCCGACAGAGGCTCGTCGAGTAAAACGAGATCGGGTTTCACCATACCCACCCCGCAATCGGAACACGTGGGGATAACATCTTTGAAAAGTTCCTCCTTCATCCATTCTTGCGTATATTCTTTGCCGCAGGAAACGCAATGGTTCGTACGAAACGAGCCGTGATATTCTACAACCTTTTCGAATGGAAGCCCGGTTAACCTATCCATCGAATCTATGTGTTGCGTGTAATGTCGCAATAAGATCCCTTTATCGTGAAGCAATTTGGAAAAGTAGTGCGCCGGAGAAGGTTTCAAATCGGACGGGAAGAAATCCTTAATCAATTTAAAAAAAGATTTCGGGTTTTTTTTGAGAAATTCCATTTGGAATTCTAGGTGGTGTGGTACTTCGTGGTTATCGTCGCATTCTTTTTTCTTTTTTAATATTTTGCCGGTCGGAGACATATTGTCGAAAATTCCCGTTGGGGGGGTACATATCCCGGGCCCGGTTACCGTAATTACGTTTTGACATTTTCCGCTTTTAATAAAGGAAACCACGTCGTCGATGCTCATGTTGGGGGTAGTTCTCGGAGGTTTCTCCTCGGAGGTCTCGTTTTGCGTCGAGGGTGCGATTTTTTCAGACATGTTTGCTCTTGAAGTCGAGAATGATTGTGACGACCGAAAAGTCGGGGGGTTGTTTTATATATTAATTTTGTATTGTGTATTTATTGTTTATTTAATAATTTATTTATTACAATAAAGATTAAAAATTAATCATTTATTAATAATCGTTTAACCGTCCCATGTTCCCTGTGGTTGGTTGTTAATGTAGCGCGAATGAATATCGCATTTCGCTCGTCACTTTTATTATTCTATTTCGTTTTGAAAAATGAAATAATAAATATTATTTTTAAAAATTGGCTTTATTTGATGTGTTTTTTACACCGTTTCAAAAAAACTATACGCGACAAAAAAAATATATTTTTTAGCATAATGCTGTACGCTTAAATAGAGGCACGCCTCTTCAAAATAATAAAAATTTTCCAACGCGTCTCAATCGATCCATCACAGCCGCAGACAAATGAGACTATTTCGGTTTGAACTTCTGGTGGTGTCATTAATTAAAAATGCTTCGTTTCTTAAGAGCTTCATTTAGTGGGTCTCGTCGCACGCATCACCACATTTTTTTCTTCTGGCGATAGTTTTGCAGAACGTTAAAACAATATTTTTAAAATTTATTGAGCTGACATATTTGGTGATTTAAAATTTAGAGCGCAAAAATTGCTCAAAAACGTTACCGATATTCGCTCATTTTTGGCTCGTTGTGTCTTCTCGCTTTATACTTTTTCTAATAAATTATTCGAGAATGGAGATGCTGATGATTTAACGACCAAAAAAATTAAATTATCGTTAATTCTTCATAGTCTGGCGTCGCAACGAATAAAAGAGGGTAAAGGGCAACAAATCTCGACCCTCTTTTTTAGTCGCGATTATAAAATAGACTATGTTTAATTCGCATCGTTATCGAACTGGCGAGGACGTGTGAACGGAAAACGCGAGACGAGAGGTTGACTTTTAACAAATAAAATTCACCCGAGAAAGAAATTGAATTTTGATAACTCGCCTTTCGAAGAGCGAAACTTTTCTTTCAGCCTTTTTATGTAATTGGAAGGTCGAAACCTTGCGCTCGTCGCTTGTGCCTTCATCTTTCTACTTTTAAAAATTAATTTATTATATTTATATCCGATTCTTAGACCAGCTTAAGGAAGATATTGGATATACGATTGATATCTCTTCTCGTACCAATTCTTCGGTCACAAGAAAGGAAAGAGAGAGAAAACGAAAATATTATGAGTTATAATGAGAGTTCCCATCTGGAGGAAGATATTTTAATGTTTTTCACTTCACGCTTTAAGCG
>JABUQX010054694.1:25000-30000 GCA_015478945.1 Trachelipus rathkii
TAATCTCTTTCTGGAGCGCTTTCGCTGGCGTCCCCCGGTTGAACCTTGAAGTTGAAGACAAATGTGATGGCCCAACTCTCTCTCGAAATGGAATAACATCATGTGCAGCGTTTTCTTCGCTTTCAAACCTCAATACCGTCAAGCTTCTGAACACTGATTCTGAGGGAGAACCTCAGAATCCTAAATTACTGTGGCCCAATTTAACAAAACACAGTTATAGCTCCTTAATTTATTTCAACATCCCTTTGCAAAAGGTGCTGCCTTTCTCTTATTGTCCGAAGGATATACAACCTTGTCTATTCCCTTCTCCCACCCATTTTGCTTGATCCTCCTGATCTCTCACTCCACATCTAGCCACCCTGCTGCCTTGTTACATCAGTTAAAGGCATCCTTCTCGCCTCATTGCCGCCAGTTCCGGATGCCATTCGACAAGGCTTCTCCGCATACCAATGATTATTATCCTGCTCTAAACGACAAGGCCTTTCGTCTTATGGGAAGAGTGCTGGACGAGTGATCAGGGGGGAGCAAAATTTAGAAATATAAAGCCGAACTTTGGTGAGTGGTCTTCCTCCCCGACGAAAGCGCTTACACAAGGTGATACTTGCACGCCTCCGTATTGGCCACACCCAAACATCACTCATAGCCCACTACATGTGTTTACTGACGACTCGTAAAAACAGGGGACAGCGTGAGTGCGTCCGCTGTTTCCTGACCACAATCTCTTCCCATACTCTCCCCTTCAAACTTCAATTTTTTTGCTGCAGAATTATGGGCTATAATGATTGCCCTTTCTTCAAATTCTATTCCTTAAACCAAGACCACTCTTGTCATTTATTCAGATTAGCTCAGCGCACCTCCAGGCGCTTAAAAACCCCTTAATTCTAAAAACTGTAGCAACAATTTTCTTCGGCTGCTCTACTGCCGTAAAGAAACAAAATCAATAACTATGGGCTGGACCCCTCCTCTGGGTAACTGGCAAGGAAAATCGCAGACAGAGAAGGTAGCCAAAATGACCGTCTATTCTTTGGGAGCATGTTCTTTCCAGTTACCTTTCGGTGCCATTCGACAAGGCTTCTCCCATCAACTGATTATATTATCCTGCTCCTTCGACAAGGCTTCCGGTCTTATTGGGAAGAGTGCTGGACGAGTGATCAGCGGGCAGCGAAACTTAGAAATATAAAGCCGAACTTTGGTGAGTGGTCTTTCCTCCCCACCGACGAAGTGCTTACAACAAGGTGAATATTCAACGCCTCCGTATTTCCCAGCACCAATATCCTCATTAAGCCACAACAAATGTCACGGGAACCTCCCTCCCATCTGGCAAATTTTGCCTTCGCCATATCCCGCCATCTGTTCACCATATCTTCATTGACTGTCCCCAACTGGACTCCATTCGCCGTTGTCATTTTCCTACCTTATGGTCCATAACACCTTCTAAAAGGTTATCTCATATCTTATCTGATTCTTCCCACTTTAGCAGTAACACTATTTTCTTGTATCTTCAAGAATTGAACATTCTTTACAATATATGATTTTATTTTGTAATGTTGGGAATATTTATAATGTAAGGATATATATTTAATATTTTATCCAACTCCGCGTCCACGTCATGTGCCCTGGTAACGGAAGAGGAGGGATTTTTCTTTCCCTTCTTCCTGCCAAAGGAGCTCTGGTTGGGGCAGGATAGTCCCAGCAAGCCGCTGCCCGACATGACCTACTTGCAATAACCTAGACTCAGCCTCGGAACAGGACAGATTTTTCGGCTCACGAACTAGGCGACGCAAACGGACTATGAATTCGGATACACACCAAAAATTTAGATGTGCAACGTTGAACGTTGCAACATACAGCGGCAAGGAGGAGGAGGTGGTGAGGATGATGGAGAGGAGGAGGATTGACCTGCTGGGCATGGCGGAGATGAGAGTAAGGGGAGCGGAGGGTAGAGATTTGGGAGGAGGATATATCCTGATGTACAGTGGAGAAGAGGAATGTTGGAGGAAGCATGGAGTGGGATTCGTAGTAGGACCTAGGATGAGCCCATATATACTGAAAGCGGAAGGAATAAATGCAAGACTTATGGTGTGCAGTTCCAAAATCATGAGAAGGAAGTACCATGTGTTCCAGTTATATGCACCCCAACAGGGACGTTCAAATGAGGAGAAGGAAGAGTTTATGGAGTTGTTGGACAGATGGGTATGTTTGAGAAGTGAAAAAAATAGCATATGTGTGCTGATTGGAGATTTTAATGCAAGGGTGGGGAGCAGAAGAAAAAGAAGTGAAGTGGGAAGAGGGGACTAGGATTGTTTTGGAGAGAGGAAAGAAATGTAGAGGGAGAAAAGACTGTTGGAACTTCTGTTGTGAGGAGGGTTTTTTAAAAATCATGAAAAATACATACTAATGACGCAACAGAGCATCACATAGATACACCAGGTACAGATGGAACAGCAGCACGGGAGAGATAGTTTGATCAGAAATCGGTAATAGATTATGTAATAGCTTCAGATAGGAGAATGATACTCGAATGTTAGTCAATGCAGGGTGAAAACTATGGAGTTCCAAGAGCCACAGACTGTTGGTGGCTGCCTTTAAGAAATAGAAGCAAAAGAATAATACATTTGACAAGAGAAAGCCATAGTTAAAGGTGGAGTCCATGAAAGAAAAGAGTAAAAAAAAGAATGGCATATAAAAATAGGGTAGGAGAAAATAGCCAGTTAGATAGAGAAGAGATTTTTACAGAACTACAAGAAAAGATAATGGAGGCAGCGGGGAGGAGCTGGGATACAGATATGTGGGAGGTACAAAGAAGAGACACACGAGATGGTGGAGCTATATTATATATTAATCGGTGAAGATAAAAACCACAAAAATGAGAAGATTTTTAAAAAGGAGAATGGTTCAATCAAGGAAAGAATATGTAGAGGCCAGAAATAGGGCAAAAATAGTGAAAAGAAAATGCAAAGAAGAGGCAAGCCAGGAAGATGGCAGAGGAGCTAAGCAGAAGATGAGCAGGTAATAAAAGAAAGATATTTAATATGGCAAGACATATAGAACACAGAAAGAAAAGAACTAGTAACATTTAAGGAGGTAAAGAGGGGAGAAACCCTGGTGGAACGCAGAGAAATACATAATAGATGGAACGGAAATATTTTGATGAGTTGCTAAATGAAGAAGAGGAGGAGAAGGAAGGAGATTGGAGGAGGATGGGTGTTGGAGAGAGATGATGATGCAGAGGATGAAATTACTAGAGAAGAACTAGAAGAAGCCATAAAGAAAATGAAAAATGATAAAGCTCCCGGAGAAGATGGAATAGCAGTTGAGTTGATTAAGGAGGGCGCAGAGGTGTTTTAGAGAGAAAAGGTTTGGAAGCTATACTAAAATGAGTGTTGGAGAGGAAAGAGGTCGCCAGAGAAGCTGGGAAAAAACTATTATTATTCCAATAATATAAAGCAGAAAGGAGACTCCGGCGAGTGCAAAAATTACAGGGGGGATCTCCTTGATAGATCATATGGCAAAAATATATGAAAGAGTGTTGGAGAAAAGACTGAGAGAGATCATCGAACCACAACTAGGAGAGGAACAGCATGGGTACAGGAAGGGTAGGAGTGCGACAGACCTTATGTTCACCTTGGGACAGATTGGAGAGAAGATTTATGAGTACAACAGGATGATATGATTAGTGTTTATGGATTTAAGGAAAGAGCTTTTGACACGGTACCTAGGAAATGGATTATGGAGGGTGTTAGAAGAGAATTAATGGAGTGGGAGAGGTATGTGTTGACGCACTGAAAGAGTATCTACAAAGTGGCAAAGTGCAATGTGAGAATAGGGGATAAAAATGAAAAATGGTTTGAGGTGGTGAAGGGGGTGAAACAGGGAAGCATATTGTCACCCTTATTGTTTATAGCTTATATTGATAAAGTCATTGAGGAGGTTAAAGAGGAGGTGGGGGAAATGGAGGGAGACATCATGGCATATGCGGATGATTTGGCGGTGTGGAGTGAAAGTAGAGAAGGAATGGAAAGAAATTAAACTTAGATGTTACTATAAGCCACTTACAAATGAACACTGAGAAAGCAGAAGTGATGATGGTGAGCAGAGAGGGGGAGAGGGTTGGGAGATCATGGTAAATGGGGAAAGCTTAAAGAAAGTTAAAGAATTTAAAACCCTGGGTGATGGCAGAGATCGGGCGTTAGGCTGAAGGTGCTCGGAAGAGCGGCAAGTCTGTTTATCCTTTGATGAAAGACGAAATATATGTGTGTAGAAGGTGAAAAGAACGTATTTTACGAAGGAGTGTTAGGCACCTATATTTGCTATAGCGGTAGCAGAGAACATGGTGTACTACCCAAAAGGCATGAAAGTAGGATACAGGCAAAAGATGCAGCTCCCCCAAGCAATACCGATGCAATACTTAGAAATATCGCTTAAGGAATGAAAGAGTCAGTAAGGGAAGTCTGAGTAAAGCCTATGGTGAGGGAGATAGATGTCAGCAAGAATCAGAAGGTTGGACATTTGAAAAGGATGCAGGAGACAGGACAGGCTGGCGAAGAACGATGGGAGTCGAATGACGCGGATGGAAGAAGTCTCAGGAGGATGACCAAGGAAGAGAATGGAGGGAGTCGTTGCAAGAATTCGTTGATGAGATGTGGGCTGCCTGCAGTGGAGGAAATACAAGAGAGAAGACTGTGGGAAGGACCAGCCGAGTGGAGCGAATTGCTGTCCACGTGACAGGTCGTGGTTTTCTAAGAGACCAGGACCTTCCTGGGGGAGTAAGCTCAGTAATTTAGTTTCATATTATTTTTTGACTGAAAATTCATTTCGCCATTCAAATTATCTCTTTGCCAATTTAAAAAATAAAATTAAAATTTTGTAATACAGGCAGGACCCACCCATGGAGTTGAATTATCAACCAAGTGTGGCCTCTTCTTTGTGGGCTGTGGTGGATCCTGTACACTAACTCAAATATATATATATTATATATATATTATATATTAATATATTAT
>JABUQX010054695.1:0-27783 GCA_015478945.1 Trachelipus rathkii
TATATATATATATATATTATATATATATAGTATATGACTACAACATACATACATACATATTACATACATACATATACATATTATATGCATATCAGAGCTAAGCAGCCTATACCTATGGCGCACTATCAATCATAGCTAGCTACCCAGGCGCAACAACAATAATAGGCTCACAGCCACCTCCGCGCCTATAGCCGCGCCTTGAACAGGAACAAACCATTTTTTTAAACACTTAAAATAGAACTTAGAAGGCATTTAACCCAGGACCATTCTGGTGTCAGTAAAATCCTATATATATATATATATATACATATATATATATATAAGATATATATATATATATATATACATATATATATATATGGTTATTATTGTTGTTATATATATATATGAGATATATATATATATATATATAACTAGGTCTAGTAGTTCTAACCACAACAAACTGGCAAAACCATACTCTGAAAATTTTCAACTTCTGCAGCGCTCGTGCTTGACCTCCTGGGGGAAAACATAACTGCCAAGGACACATGGATGAGGAAGTGAGGGATATATTGGCGGTGTTTTTACCCGCATGTACCACAAATGTAGCTTTATTCTTATAAAGATTGTTTTATTATCTACTAAGTTTACTTTTGCAACAATTTAGCGAACAGGCAACTGCACTCAAAAAAAATTCTTTGTATGCCCAGCTTTATATATATATATATATATATATATATATAAATATATATATATATATATATATATATATATATATATATATATATATATATATATATATATATATATATATAAATAGATATATATGTCTATTTATTATTAGGAGACTCCCGGAGCGAAAATCAATAATTAATGTATCCTTCATTACATGGATTATCTCTTTATGCGAAAGAAATATATTTTTATGGTAAACTTATGTATTATTATATATATATATATATATATATATATATATATATATATATATATATATATATATATATACATATATTTATATATATATATATATATATATATATATATATATATATATGCAGATATATATATATAATTATTCCTAAAAAAGCAAATGCATGTAACTAAAAAACCATAATAGCTACAGGAGAAAATAAATAAAATTCTATTAATCAGAGACATTTTTATACAGGCATTTAAATAAAAATAACGCTTTTAAAAATTTAAACACTAAACGTTGAAAAATCTAGATGATAATAATCATTTTGAGAAAACGAAGGAGCCCATCGCTACTGAGGAACGTCAAATTGCCAAACAATGATTTTTTTTTTAACTAAAAGATATCCCAGGCAAACCAGATGGCGAGTCGGTTTCTCACCTAAGGAAATATAAATGAAAAAACATTTTTTTCCAGAGTGGCTACAAAAACAATATTTGAAACTTTGTTTCGCAGCATTATCCAGAAACAACTTAAGAGAGCACGCCAGCCTGATTATTTAATATTTAAGATATTAATAAACATTAGTAAAATGGATCTTTTAAAAAGCTTTGTCGATGACATTGTCATTGAACAAAAAACAATATTTCCTGCAGCTGTTACATTAAATATGGTTATGATGCTTTCAGAGTTAACAGCATATATATATATATATATATATATATATATATATATATGAGATGAGGCGTATATGGCATGTTATATATATATATGATACATATACACATATACAGCACTTGTTTTGTAAACATTTTTTAGAAAAGACTTCATATAAAATTTACAGATTTGCAAAGATTGAGAAAACTGAATGCCAGTAGACACTTGAATGGTTATATTGCATGGGCGCCGTCAAAGGTGTGTGTGCCCTTGTAGCGCTTACTTTCTCTGTGCCAACACCACCTTTTCTTCAATAAAGTTCACAGAGGGTCCTAGGCTCTTTAATAAGACCTTTCACTAAATATGTTCGGTTTGTAAGGGACATACAAACACAGGGTGGCATAAAACTGCTGTTGAAGCTGTTCCTACAGGACGTGCCGGTGGACATCCAAATTAACCAGCATCTTCAACATCACTACTAGAAGAAAAAATATTATCCTCACTACTGTGGGGGACTTCTTTCTTAAAAATCAATGATTTAACACTGCTTGGTAAACATCGTGGACGAGGAGGCTGGTAACATTTGTGCTCGTTACGAATAGATGTTGATGATCAGTCACCGAAAACCATTTCAGCGCGGAAAGAAAAATGCCACATACCAATCAGTTCAGACCAGAATGAGATCATTTCTTCTATGTGGCAATAAGTTTTAAAGGAAGCGCACGGCGCGTATAGCTTATCACGCAAGTAGATGGAACGCCGTATATTTCGGAAGAAACAATATCCATAGGTAGCGCCATATTTCTTAATAAAGTTATCCATGAAGTCATCAGCGATAAATTTATTGGCTGGTAGAACTTGCGCGCTGAGTGCAAAAAATTCATTAAGAAAGCTGGCTTACTGATCTTGTCATGACAATAATCGGTGATCCGAGAAATGTGCGGGCTGGTTTCGATGAATGTTCAATGATGTCGGCGGTATGAGGTGTCCACAATATTACGAAAGTATAAAAACAGCAATGTTCTTCTTTGGTTGTTTCACACAAACCAAATATAGTAGTAAATGATTTTGAACACAATACCAGAAACTGCAATACTGGAGGAACTATGCGCCATTGACGGCGCTGGGATACCCCGAAAGGCACTACGCAAACATCCTGTCATTCGCAGACTAGATGGTCAGTTCAACACAATTGCATCAGAGCGGTTACACCCCGCAAGAATGATGCAAGCATTAGAAACCCTTTTCCATTGAAGGAAACCGTTACAAGAAAAAGAGCTTTTAAGTTGCATTCAGCGGCATGTAAGTCATCATTCATTATAGCTATGATATTGATCGCGAAGTACTCTGCGATGTTAGAGCCAGTTGCAAATGCTCTCCAATCCCAGACCTTGGATATCTTCAAAACCTCGCAGCACATTCAACACATTGTGGAAATGGTTAGGAGCCATCGGAAAAGATGAAGAAAAAATCACCGATGAACTATTAAAAGAAGCTAATCAAATCGCCGAGCAACTGACTTGATCAGCAGCACGGATTGTTGGTAGGTAGCAGCACCACAGCAACTATCCAGCAACAAATCCCACCGAGTTCAGAAGAAGATCCTTAATATTTCCGTATCTGGATTCTATAACCTCTTCTTTGGAATTACGGTTTTCTACTGAAAATACACCTGCTTATGCATTGACATATCTACATCCTTTCCACATGCTACTAATAACAATCGATTAGTTAAATGGAAAGACAGCTTCATTTTATAGTTTTTACCACTTAGAAGGCATAGAAGAAGAGCTAAAACTTTGGTACAAAATTTGGAAGGACAAGAAACTGAGTATTAAAGAACTAAAAGATCTTTTTTGTCTCCTAAGTTTTAAAGGAGACTGAACCTTTCTTTCCGTCGACGAAAAAGGCTTTGATGATATTAGTCGCCCAGCCATGCACCACCAGTACAGTAGAGCGCTCTTTCAGTACTCTGCGAAGGATCATGACTTGGCTACAAAGTACTATGGAAGACAACAGGTTAAATGGGCTGGCTATGATGAGTGTGCACAGAAAATTTGTGTTTGACAATTATGATTATTTTACTCAAACAGTAGTTGATAAATTTGCCTTGAACCCAAGGAAATTACTTTTTTAATATCAATTGTGCAACTGCTCTATATTGCTAATTTTCCATCATTGCATATTGTATTTGATATTCTATTGTTTTAATAAAATATATTTTTTAAAATATTAATCATTTAAATCTTTCTAGTTTTAAGGAACAAGAGCAGTTACAGGTGAAACAACGCGAATGAAAGGTGCCACAAGAGCAGGTACAGATGAAACAACGCGAATGAAAAGTGCAACAAGAGCAGTTACAGGTGAAACAACGCGAATGAAAAGTACAACAGGAGCAGTTACAGGTGAAACAACGCAGATGAAAAATGCAACAAGATCTGTTACAGGCGAAACAAAGAAAATGAAAATTGCAACAAGAGCAGTTACAGGTGAAACAAAGCGAATGAAAAGGGCAAAAAGAATAGTTACAGGTGAAACAACGCGAAAGAAAAGTGCAACAAGAGGAGTTACGGGTAAAACAACGCGAATGAAAAGTGCAACAAGAGCACTTACATGTGAAACAACGCGAGCGAAAGGTGCAACAAAAGCAGTTACAGGTGAAACAAATCGAATTAAAAGGGCAACAAGAGTAGGTAAGGTGAAACAACGCGAATAAAAAGTGCAACAAGAGAAGTTGCAAGTGAAACAACTCGAATAAAAGTGTAACAAGAGCAGTTTCAGGTGAAAAAACGCTAATGAAAAGTTCAACAAGAGCAGACAGAGGTCAATCAACGCGAAAGAAAAGTACAACAAGAGCAGTTACAGGTGAAACATTGCGAAAGAAAAGTGCTACAAGGGCAGTTACGAGTGAAACAACGCTGATGTAAAATGAAGCAAGATCTGCTACAGGCAAAACAAAGAGAATGAAAATTGCAACAAGAGCAGATACAGGTAAAACGAAGCGAATGAAAAGTGCAACAAGAGTAGTTACAGGTGAAAAAACGCGAATAAAAATTGCAACACGAGCAGTTACTTGTTAAACAACGTGAATGAAAAATGAAAAAGAGCAGTTACAGGTGAAACAATGCGAATGAAAAGTTCAACAAGAGCAATTACAGGTGAAACAACGCGAATGAAAAGTGCAACAAGAGCAGTTAAAAGTGAAACAACGCGAATGAAAAGTGCAACAAGAGACGTTACATGTGAAACAAAGCGAATGAAAAGTGCAATAAGAGCTTTTACCGGCGAAACAAAGAGAATGAAAATTGCAACAAAAGCAGTTGCAGGTGAAACGACGTGAATGAAAAATGCAACAAGAGCACTTACAGTTGAAACAACGCAAATTAAAAGTGCAACAAGGACAATTAAATATGAAACAACGTAAAAGAAAAAAAAACAAGAGCAGTTACAGGTGAAACGATGTGAATGAAAAATGCAACAAGAGCCGTTACAGAAGAAATAAAGCCAACGAAAAGTGCTACAAGACCAGTTAAACAACGCGAATAAAAAGTGTAACAAGAGCAGTTACAGATGAAACAACGCGAATGAAAAGTGCAACAAGAGCAGTTAAAGGTGAAAGAACGCGAATAAAAAGTGCAACAAGAGCCGTTACATGTGAAACAAAGCGCATGAAAAGAGCAACAAGAGCAGTTACAGGTGAAACAACACGAATAAAAAGTGCAACAAGAGCAGTTAAAGGTGAAACAACGCGAATAAAAAGTGCAACAAGAGCAGTTACAGGAGAAACAACGCGAATTAAAAGGGCAAAAGAGAAGCTACAGGTGAAATAAACGCGAAAGCAAAATAGAGCAGCTACAGGTGAAACAACGCTAAATAAAAATGCAACAAGAGCCGTTACATGTGAAACAAAGCGAATTAAAAGTGCAACAAGAAGAGTTAAGGTGAAGCAAAGCAAAAAAAAAGTGCAACAAGATCAGTTACATTTGAAACAACGCGAATGAAAAGGGCAAAAAAAGCAGTTAAAGGTGAAACAATGCGAATGAAAAGTGCAACAAGAACAGTTGCAGGTGAAACAATGCGAATGAAAAGTGCAACAAGAGCAGTTACAGGTGAAACAACGCGAATGAAAAGTGCAACAAGAGCAGTTTCAGGTGAAACAACGCGAATGAAAAGTGCAACAAGAGCAGTTACAGCTGAAACAACGCAAATTAAAAGGGTAACAAGGACACTTAAATGTGAAACAACGTGAAAGAAAAGTAAAACAAGAGCAGTTACAGGTGAAACGATGTGAATGAAAAATGCAACAAGAGCCGTTACAGATGAAATAAAGTCAACGAAAAGTGCTACAAGAGCAGTTAAAGGAGAAACAACGTGATTGAAAAGTGCAACAAGAGCATTTGCAGGTGAAACAACGAGAATGAAAAGTGCAACAAGAGCAGTTAAAGGTGAAACAACGCGAATGAAAAGTGCAACAAGAGCAGTTAAAGGTGAAGCAACGCAAATAAAAAGTGCAACAAGATCAGTTACATGTGAAACAACGCGAATGAAAATGGCAAAAAGAGCAGTTAAAGGTGTAACAACGCGAATAAAAAGTGCAACAAGAACAGTTGCAGGTGAAACAATGCGAATGAAAAGTGCAAAAATAGCAGTTACAGGTGAAACAATGCGAAGGAAAAATGCAACAAGAGCAGTTACAAGTTATACAACGTGATTAAAAAGTACAACAAGAGCAGTTTCAGGTGAAACAACGCGAATAAAAAGTGCAACAAGAGCAGTTAAAGGTGAAACATACCAATAAAAAGTGCAACAAGAGCAGTTACGGGTGAAACAAAGCTAACAAAAAGTGCAACAAGAGCACTTACAGGTGAAACAACGCGAATGAAAAGTGCAACAAGAGCAGCTACAGGTTAAACAACGCGAGTAAAGCGAGTAACAAGAGCAGTTACAGGTGAAACAACGCGAATGAAGTGCAACAAGAGCAGTTAAAGGTGAAACAACGCTAATAAAAAGTGCAACAGGAGCCGTTACATGTGAAACTAAGCGCATGAAAATAGCAACAAGAGCAGTTACAGGTGAAACAACACGAATAAAAAGTGCCACAAGAGCAGTTAAAGGTGAAACAACGCGAAATAAAAGGGCTAAAAGAGCAGTTACAGGTGAAACAACGCGAATGAAAAATGCAAAAAGAGCAGCTACAGGTGAAACAATAGCTGACAATCTATTAGAGCCGTTACATGAAACAAAGCGAATTAAAAGTGCAACAAGAAGAGTTAAGGTGAAGCATCGCAAATAAGAAGTGCAACAAGATCAGTTACATGTGAAACAACGCGAATGGTGCGGCAAAAGGGCAGTTAAAGGTGAAATACGTGAATGGTGGGCGCAACAAGAAACAGTTGCAGGTGAAACAATGCGAATGAAAAGTGCAACAAGAGCAGTTACAGGTGAAACAAAGGAAAAAAAAGTGCAACAAGAGCAGTTACAGGTTAAACAACGCGAATAAAAAGTGCAACAAGAGCAGTTACAGGTGAAACAACGCGAATGAAAAGTGCAACAAGAGCAGTTACAGTTGAAACAACGCAAATTAAAAGTGCAACAAGGACACTTAAATGTGAAACAACTTGAAAGAAAAGTAAAACAAGAGCAGTTACAGGGGAAACGATGTGAATGAAAATGCAACAAGAGCCGTTACAGATGAAATAAAGCCAACGAAAAGTGCTACAAGAGCAGTTAAAGGAGAAACAACGTGATTGAAAAGTGCAACAAGAGCCGTTACATGTGAAACAAAGCGAATGAAAAGTGCAACAAGAGCAGTTAAAGGTGAAACAACGCGAATGAAAAGTGCAACAAGAGCAGTTAAAGGTGAAACAACGCGAATGAAAAGTGCAACAAGAGCCGTTACATGTGAAACAAAGCGCATGAAAAGTGCAACAAGAGCAGTTACAGGTGAAACAACGCGAATAAAAAGTGCAACAAGAGCAGTTAAAGGTGAAACAACGCAAATAAAAAGTGCAACAAGAGCAGTTACAAGAGAAACAACGCGAAATAAAAGGGCAAAAAGAGCAGTTACAGGTGAAACAACGCGAATGAAAAATGCAAAACGAGCAGTTACAGGTGAAACAACGCGAAATAAAAATGCAACAAGAGCCGTTACATGTGAAACAAAGCGAATGAAAAGTGCAACAAGAGCAGTTACAGGTGAAACAACGCGAATAAAAAGTGCAACAAGAGCAAATACCGGTGAAACAACGCGAATAAAAAGTGCAACAAGAGCAGTTACAGTTGAAACAACGAATTAAAAGTGCAACAAGAGCACTTACAGGTGAAACAACGCGAATGAAAAGTTCAACAAGAGCAGGTAAAGGTTTAACAAAGCGAATCAAAAATGCAACAAGAGCAGTTAAAGGTGAAACAACGCGAATGAAAATAAAACAAGAGCATTTACAGGTGAAACAAAGCGATTAAAAAGTGCAACAAGAGCGTTTACAGGTTAAACAACGCGAAATAAAAATGCAACAAAAGCAGATACAGGTGAAACAACGCGATTTAAAAGTGTAACAAGTGCAGTTACGGGTGAAACAACGCGAAGGAAAAGTGCAACAAGAGCAATTACAGGTGAAACAACGAGAATAAAAGTGCAACAAGAGCAGTTACGGGTAACACAACGTGAATGAAAAGTGCAACAAGAGCACTAACAGAAGAAACAATGCAAATGAAAAGTGCAACAAAAACAGTTACAGGTGAAACAATGCGAATGAAAAGTGCAACAAGAACAGTTTAAGTTGAAACAGCGCAAAAGAAAAGTGCAACAAGAGCAGTTACAAGTGAAACAAAGAAAAATAAAAATGCAACAAAAGAAGTTACAGGTGAAAAAATGCAATTGAAAAGTGCAGCAAGAGCAGTTTTAGGTGAAACAACGTGAATGAAAAGTGCAAAAAGAGCAATTACAGGTGAAACAATGCGAATGAAAATTGCAACAAGAGCAGTTACAGGTGAAACAATGCGAATAAAAAGTGCAACAAGAGCAGTTACAGGTTAAACAACGCGAAGGATATGTCAACAAGAGCAGTACAGGTTAGAGCGCCAAGGGGGGGAAAAATTTTGAAAAAAAAAAAAAAGTGCAACCAACAAGAGCAGTTTCAGGTGAAACAACGAATTAAAAGTGGCAACAAGAGCTCTTCCAGGTGAAAACAACCCCGAGTAAAGTTCAATAAGAGCAGTTAAGGTGAAACCAAAGCTAATCGAAAAAGTGCATACAAGATCAGTTTATCAGGTAAACAACGCGATGACAAAGTGGCAAACAAAAACCGCTTACAGGTGAGAACAACGCCGAAAGAAAAGTACAGCCATACGAAGCATTACAGGTGAAACAACGCGAATTAAAAATGGCAAAAAAGAGCAGTTACAGGCTGAAACAACGCGAATGAAATGTGCAACAAGAGCAGTTTCAGGTAAAACAACGCGAATGAAAAGTGCAACAAGAGCAGTTAAAGGTGAAACATACCAATAAAAAGTGCAACAAGAGCGTTAAGGGTGAAACCAAAGGCTAACAAGAGTGAACAAGATACTTTACAGGTGAAACACGCGAATGAAAAGTAAAAAAGCACTTACAGGTGAAACAACGCGAATAAAAAGTGAAACAAGAGCAGTTACAGGTGAAACAACGCGAATGAAAAGTGCAACAAGAGCAGTTAAAGGTGAAACAACGCGAATGAAAGTGCAACAAGAGCAGTTACAGGTGAAACAACGCAAATGAAAAGTGCAACAAGAGCAGTTACAGGTGAAACAACGCGAATAAAAAGTGCAACAAGAGGAGTTTAAAGGTGAAAACGCAGACGCTTAATACACACCCAAGTGCAACAAGAGCAAGTTACAGGAGAAACAACCGAATTAAAAAGGGTGCAAAAGGCAGTTTAAAGGGTGTAAACAAGGTGTGAAATGAAGAAATGTAAAAGGAGCAGCTACAAGTGAAACAACGCTAAATAAAAAGGCAACAAGAGCCGTTACATGTGAAACAAAGCGCATGAAAAGTGCAACAAGAGCAGTTACAGGTTAAACAACGTGAAACAACGCGAGATAAAAGTGTAACAAGAGCAGTTACAGTGAAACCAACGCGAATGAAACAAGTGCAACAAAGAGTTAAAGGTGAACAACGCGAAATGAAAAGTGCAACAAGAGCCGTTACATGTGAAACAAAGCGTTTCATGAAAAGTGCAACAAGAGCAAAGTTACAGGTGAAAGACACGAATAAAAGTGCAACAATGAGCAGTTAAGGTGAAACAACGCTAATAAAAAGTGCAACAAGAGCAGTTACAGGAGAAACAACGCGAATTAAAAGTGCAACAAGAGCAGTTACATTTGAAAAACGCGAATAAAAAGTGCAACAAGAGCAGTTAAAGGTTAAGCAACGCAAATAAAAAGTGCAACAAGAGCAGTTAAAGGTTAAGCAACGCAAATAAAAAGTGCAACAAGATCAGTTACATCTGAAACAACGCGAATGAAAAGGGCAAAAAGAGCAGTTAAAGGTGTAACAACGCAAATGAAAAGTGCAACAAGAGCAGTTGCAGGTGAAACAATGCGAATAAAAAGTGCAACAAGAGCAGTTACAGGTGAAAGAACGCGAAGGAAAAGTGCAACAAGAGCAGTTACAGGTTAAACAACTCGAATGAAAAGTGCAACAAGAGTAGTTTCAGGTGAAACAACGCGAATGAAAAGTGCAACAAGAGCAGTTACAGTTGAAACAACGCAAATTAAAAGTGCAACAAGGACACTTAAATATGAAACAACGTGGAAGAAAAGTAAAACAAGAGCAGTTACAGGTGAAACGATGTGAATAAAAAATGCAACAAGAGCTGTTACAGATGAAATAAAGAAAACGAAAAATGCTACAAGAGCAGTAAAAGAGAAACAGCGTGATTGAAAATTGCAACAAGAGCCGATACATGTGAAACAAAGCGAATGAAAAGTGCAACAAGAGCAGTTAAAGGTGAAACAACGCGATTGAAAAGTGCAACAAGAGGAGGTAAAGTTGAAGCAACGCAAATAAAAAGTGCAACAAGATCAGTTACATGTGAAACAACGCGAATGAAAATGGGCAAAAAGAGCAGTTAAAGGTGTAACAACGCGAATGAAAAGTACAACAAGAACAGTTGCAGGTGAAACAATGCGAATGAAAAGTGCAACAACAGCAGTCACGGGTGAAACAACGCGAAAGTAAAGTGCAACAAGAGCAGTTACAGGTTAAACAACTCGAATAAAAAGTGCAACAAGAGCAGTTACACTTCAAACAACGAATTAAAAGTGCAACAAGAGCACTTACAGGTGAAACAACGTGAATGAAAAGTTCAACAAGAGCAGTTAAAGGTTTAACAAAGCGAATCAAAAATGCAACAAGAGCAGTTAAAGGTGAAACAACGTGAAAGAAAAGTGCAACAAGAGCATTTATAGGTGAAACAAAGCGAATGAAAAGTGCAACAAGAGCAGTTACGGGTGAAACAACGCGAGGGAAAAGTTTAACAAGACAGTTTACAAGGTTGAACAAACAAGAATGACAAGTGCAACAAGAACACTTACGGGGAAACAACGTGAATGAAAAAGTGCAACAAGAGCGACTAACAGGTGAAATCAACGCGAATGAAAAGTGCAACAAAAACAGTTGCAGGTGAAACAGCGCGAAAGAAAAGTGCAACAAGAGCTTTTACAGTTGAATCAACGAAAAATAAAATTCAACAAAAACAGTTACAGGTGAAAAAATGCAAATGAAAAGTGCAACAAGAGCAGTTTCAGGTGAAACAACGTGAATGAAAAGTGCAAAAAGAGCAATTACAGGTGAAACAACGCGAATGAAAAGTGCAACAAGAGCAGTTAAAGGTGAAGCAACGCAAATAAAAAGTGCAACAAGATCAGTTACATGTGAAACAACGCAAATGAAAAGGGCAAAAAGAGCAGTTAAAGGTGTAACAACGCGAATGAAAAGTGCAACAAGAACAGTTGCAGGTGAAACAACGCGAATTAAAAATGCAACAAGAGCAGTTACAGGTGAAACAACGCGAATGAAAAGTGCAACAAGAGCAGTTTCAGGTGAAACAACGCGAAAGAAAAGTGCAACAAGAGCAGTTACAAAAAAAAGAACGCGAATGAAAATTGCAACAAGAGCAGTTTCAGGTGAAACATACCAATAAACAGTGCAACAAGAGCAGTTACGTGTGAAACAAAACTAACGAAAATTGCAACAATTGCACTTACAGGTGAAACAACGCGAATGAAAAGTGCAACAAGAGCAGTTTAAGGTGAAACAACGCGAATAAAAAGTGTAAATAGAGCAGTTACAGGTGAAACAACGCGAATGAAAAGTGCAATAAGAGCTGTTAAATGTGAAACAACGCGAATGAAAAAAGCAACAAGAGCCGTTACATGTGAAACAAAGCGCATAAAAAGTGCAACAAGAACAGTTACAGGTGAAACAACACGAATAAAAAGTGCAACAAGAGCAGTTACAGGAGAATTAACGCGAATTAAAAGGGCAAAAAGAGCAGTTACAGGTGAAACAACGCGAATGAAAAATTTTTCATACGCGTTGTTTCACCTGTAACTGTTCTTGTTGCACTTGTGTTTATTCCTCGTTGTTTCACCTGTAAGTGCTCTTTTTGCAATTTTCATTCGCGTTGTTTCACCCGTAACTGCTCTTGCTGCACTTTTCATTCACGTTTTTCACTTGTAACTGCTCTTGTTGCACTTTTCCTTCGCGCTGTTTCACCTGTAACTGCTCTTGTTGCATTTTTCATACGCGTTGTTTCACCTGTAACTGTTCCTGTTGCAATTTTTATTCGCGTTGTTTCACCTGTAAGTGCTCTTGTTGCACTTTTCTTTCGCGTTGTTTCACCCGTGACTGCTGTTGTTGCACTTTTCATTCGCGTTGTTTCACCTGTAACTGTTCTTGTTGCATTTTTTATTCGCGATGTTTCACCTGTAAGTGTTCTTGTGGCACTTTTCATTCGCTTTGTTTAACCCGTAACTGCTCTTGTTGCACTTTTCATTCGCGTTGTTTCACTTGTAACTGCTCTTGTTGCACTTTTCATTCGCGTGTTTCACTTGTAACTGCTCTTGTTGCACTTTCTATTCGCGTTGTTTCACTTGTAACTGCTCTTGCTTGCACTTTTCACTCACGTTGTTTTACTATTAACTGCTCTTGTTGCACTTTTATTTCGCGCTGTTTCACCTGTTACTGCTCTTGCTGCATTTTTCATACGCGTTGTTTCACCTGTAACTGTTCTTGTTGGCACTTTTTATTCTCCTCCGTTTGTTTCAACCTGTAGTGCTCTATTGTTGCACCCTTTGTTTATCGCGGTTGTTTTACCTGTAATGTTTTCTTGGGGGTTCGATACTTTTTCATTCCGCGTTGTTTTTCACACGTAACTGCTCTGTTCACTTTTCATTCTCCATCTGGTTTCATCCCTGTAACTGCCTCTTGTTGCACTTTTTTTATTCGCGTTGTTTCACTTGTAACTGCTATTGTTTTTGCACTTTTATTTCGCAAACTGTTCACCTGTAAGTGTCTTGTTGCACTTTTCATTCTCGTTGTTTTACACATGTAACTGCTCTTGTTGCACTTTTTATTCGCAGTAATTTCAACTTATAACTGCCTCTTGTTGCACTTTTCATTCACGTTTTTTCACAAGTAACTGCTCTTGTTGCACTTTTTCCTTCGCGCTGTTTTACCTGTAACTGCTTCTCTTGTTGCATTTTTCATAACGCGTTTGTTTCATCCTGTAACTGCTTCTTGTTGCACTTTTATTTTCGCCGTTGTTTTACATTGCACTGCTCTTGTTGCACTTTTTATTCACGTAGCTCACCTGTCTCTGCTCTTGTTGCACTTTTTATTCTCGTTGTTTTCCTGTAACTGCTCTTGTTGAAGCTTTTCAATTCTCGTTGTTTCACCCTGTACAGCTCTGTTGTGCACTTTTCATTCGCATTGTTTCACTTGTAACTGCTCTTGTTGCCTTTTTCATACGCGTTTTTCAACTGTAAGTGCTCTTGTTGCACTTTTTCATTCACGTTGTTTTCACTATAACTGCTCTTGTTGGCACTTTTCCTTCGCGCTGTTTTCACCTGTAACTTCTTTATTGCATTTTTTCACTACGCGCTTGTTTCAACCTGTGACTGTTCTTGTTGCACTTTTTATTCGGGTTGTTTTACCAGTAACTGCTCTTGTTGCACTTTCATTCGCGTTGTTTCACCGTAACTGCTCCTTGTTGGCACCTTTTCATTCACGTTGTTAACTGAGTAACTAACTTCGTGTTGCACTTTTCTTTCGCGCTGTTTTCACCTGTAGCTGTTCTTTGTTGAATTTTTTTTCACGTTGTTTAACTTGTAAGTGTTCTTGTTGGCACTTTTTCATTCGCAGCTGTTTCACCACGTACTGCTCTTGTCGCACTTTTTTTTTATTCGCGTTAGTGGTGGGTGTGTTTTCGGACGTTCATTATATATCCGTGTCCACTGTTGCGGTCATACACATAGGAACTTTTTCCGCTTCGCAATTTTTTCACCTGTAAAGATATTTTTCTTGTTGCAGCTTTTCTTCGCGTTGGTTTTCCTGTAACTGCCTCTTGTTTGCACTTTTTATTCGCGTTGTTTCACTTGTAACTGGCTTCTTGTTGCCTGCTGACTGTCGCGTGTTGTCATGATTTCACGTTTTTTCACAAGTAAGAACTGCTGCTATCGTTTGGCTTGCCACTTTTCCTTCACAGCGTAACTGCTTCTTGTTGGCCATTTTTTTACGCGTTGTTTTTAGGGCTGATGGTGTGTACTTCGTCGTATGAGATCTTTGTGATGAGGTTCTCATGCGCGCGATAATTGGTGTTGTCATACCGGTTGAGTTATGGTTGACTCGTGTCGTGTGTCAGCCCTCGCCGCCTTATCTATAGACTCTGACGCGGCTGGCATTTACTACAGACCGGCAGGAGATATATGTGCTTATTGACGTTCGTGACGATGTGCTGGTTGGATTTCTCGGTAGTCTTGCGGTCAGGTGATGCTCATTCTTCTTCGAGTACTTGTAATGTGTATAACTGTCTGTCTTGGATATGCATTAATGCTTTTGCTACTAACCTACGGAATGGGGATTAATCCTGCAGCGCCTCGCTGACGTGCTCTTGTTGTGTTATCCGTTTTTTCATTTCTCGTTTTCACTTGTGACAGCTCGGTTGTGTTTGTTGTCCTATCGTCTCAGTTGTTGATTGTTCATGTCGAGTTGTTTTCACCCGTAACTGCTCTTGTTCAACTTTTTATTCGCGGGTTGTTTTCACTTGTAAACTGCGTCTTGTTGCCTTTTCATTCCAACGGTTGTTTCACCTGTAAGTCTTCTTGATTGCACTTTTCAATTCACGTTGTTTACCTGTAAGTCTTCTTGTTTGCACTTTTAAATTCTCGTTGTTTTTCAATTGTACAAGCTCTTGTTGCCACTTTTGTCATTCACGTTTTTTCACAAAGTAACTGCTCTTGGTTGCGCATTTTTCAATAATCCTCGTTTTTACCTGTAACTGTTCTTGTTGCACTTTTTTATGTCTCGTGTTTTCACCTGTAAATCTGCTCTTGTTTGCACTTTTCATCTCGTTGTTTCACGCTGTAACGCTCTTGCTGCACTTTTTCATTCGCCGTTGTTTCACTTGTAACTGCTCTTGTTGCACTTTTTATTAGCGTTGTTTCATTTGAAGTTGCTCTTGCTGCAGTTTTCTTTCACATTGTTTCCACTTGTAATCTGCTCTTGTTTGCCTTTTCCTTCGCGCTGTTTTCACCTTGTACTGCTCTTGTTGCAATTTTTCAAACGCGTTGTTTTACCTGTAACTGTTCCTGTTGCAATTTTTATTCGCGTTGTTTCCCCTGTAAGTTCTCTTGTTGCACTTTTCTTTCGTGTTGTTTACCCGTAACTGCGTTGTTGCATCTTTTTCATTCGCGTTGTTTCATTTGTAACTGCTCTTGTTGCACTTTTCATTCGCGTTGTTTCCCTGTAAACTGTTCTTGGTTGCACTTTTCATTTCGCTTTTGTTTCACCTGTAACCTGCTCTTCGTTGCCCTTAGCCTGCGGCTGTTTCCTCTAACTGCTCTTGATTGCACTTTTCATTCGCGTTTGTTTTTACCTGTAACTGCTCTTGTTGCATTTATTATTTGCGTTGTTTCACTTGTAACAGTTCTTGTTGCACTTTGTGTTAGCGTTGTTTCACCTGTAAGTGCTTTTGTTTCACTTTTCATTTCGCGTTGTTTCACCTTAAACTGCTCTTGTTGCACTTTTCATTCGCGTTGTTTCAACCTGTAATGCTTCTTGTTGCACTTATTCATTCCGCGTTTGGTTTCACTTGCATACTAGTTTGTGTTTGCCACCTTTTTTGTCAGGGGTGGATCACTTGTAACTGCTCTTGTTGCACTTTTCACTCACGTTGTTTTACTAGTAACTGCTCTTGTTGCACTTTTCATTCACGCTGTTTCAACCGTAACTGCTGTTGTTGCACTTTTCATTCGCGTTGTTTTCAGTTTGTAACTGCTCTTGTTTGCACTTTTCCTTCGCGTTGTTTCAACCTGTAACTGTTCTTGTTACACTTTTCATTAGCGGCGTTGTTTCCCTTGTAAGTGTTCTTGTTGCACTTTTTCATTCGCGTTGTTTCACCCGTAACTGCTCTTGTTGCACTTTTTATTCGCGTTGTTTCACCTGTAAATGCCTTTTGTTGCACTTTTCATTCGCGTTGTTTCACTTGCAACTGTCTTGATTGCATGCTTTTTTATTTCGCGTTGTGTCACCTGTAATGGCTCTTGTTGCACTTTTCATTCAACGTTGTTTTCCTGAGTAACTGCTTTGTATACTCCTTTGGTGCTGTTGATGGGAGGTCTGGGTTGGAAAGAGGGTGTGAGGATATGTCTTTCATGAATTGTTTTTTCTTTTGGCGTAGTCCCGCTGGATTGCTAGGCAACGCTCTTGTGCTCTCTCTGATTGTGGCTTGCGATTACAGTTATGGCAGTTTGTTATCTCATACACGTGTGTGGGTCGTTGTGTTATACTTTAAGGTCAGAATGCTTAGTAGTTATTAGTTTTGGCTACGGAGGCCTCTTTGTGGTATGTTTGTGAATTCGGGCTCTAGGTGTCGTTTAATCTGTAAGTGCTCCTTGTTGTCTGTGGTAGCTTTGTACTATCCGCGGTTCGGGTATGTATTGCGCGTGCCAGCATTATGGCTCTAAGATAGCACGTGTTAGTGTGTGGCGATGCTTTGTTGCTCTATTAGCATGTCGGCACGGTGGTGGATGTAACATTCTCGCTCGACTCCGTCATCTATGATTGAGATATTCTCTATTTTGCACTTTTCAATACCCGTTGTTTTACTTGTAAATGGTCCTTGTTGCACTTTTTTTTCTTCGCGGTTTTGTTTCACCTGTTACTGCTCTTTGTTTGCTTAGCTGTTGGCAGATGTCGCGTTCTGTGTGTGGAGCTGACCGCTGCTTGTAACTCTGGGTTCGCTTAGATGAGATGTTGTCATAGTTTTATATCACTATTGGTGGACGTTATATTAATTACCGTGGTTCTCAATACGGCTTGATATGTGGTAGTCATTCCGTTTCGTGGTGCATCTATGCGGCGCCGCTGCCTATGTATGTGGTCACTGCGGTGTGCATCTTACGTACGCTCCGATGTATATCGTTGTCATATACGATAGTTCTCGTTTACTGGGATCATACTCCGCCTATGTTCCGATTCGTCTTGCTAGTGACATGTTATTGGATCTCTCTGTTCAGTGTGGTGTTCTTGTGAGAGGTTATGTGTGCAATTTGGGTTCCATTCTGTCTGACGTTGTTTTTGAATACCTTATATTTGATACGATTGCTCTTGTGGTGCAACCTTTTTCTTCGATTGTTTCACCTGTAACTGCTCTTGGTTTGACGACTTTTTCGTTCGCGGTGACTTGTTCACCTGTTACTGCTTCTTGTTGCACTGTTTTCATTCTCGTTTGTTTGTTTGACGCTGTGAATCTGCTCTTGTGTTGCTCTTTTCATTCAACGTTGTTTCACTAGTAACTGCTCTTGTTGCACTTTCCATTCACGCTGTTTTACCAGTAACTGCTCTTGTTGTAATTTTCATACGCGTTGTTTCACCTGTAAGTGCTCTTGTTGCATTTTTATATCATACGCGTTGTTTCACTGTAACTGGTTCCTTGTTGCAATTTTTATTCGCGGTTCTTACACTAGTTACTGCTCTTCTTGACGATCTTTGGTGTCGTCTTCAACGCTGTTTTTCCCTGTAACTGGCTCTTATTGTTGTAATTTTCATACGGACGTTTGTTTCACCTCCCTGGTAACTGATTGCTCTTGTTGCATACTTTTTGTATTCGGCGTTGGTTTCACAGCAAGTAAGTGTTCTTGTTTTGATCTTTTTATTCGCTGGTTGGGTTCGCGCCACCGTAAAATACTCTTGTTGCACTTTTCTTTCTCGTTGTTTCACCTGTAACTGCTCTTGTTGCACTTTTTATTCGCGTTGTTTCACCTGTAAGTGCTCTTGTTGCACTTTTCATGCGCGTTGTTTCACCCGTAACTGCTCTTGTTGCACTTTTCATTCGCTTTGTTTCACCTGTAACTGCTCTTGTTGCACTTTTCATTCGCGTTGTTTCAAATGTAACTGCTCTTGTTGCAATCTTTTCATTCTCGTTGTTTCACCTGTAACTGCTCTTGTTGCACTTTTCATTCGCGTTGTTTCACTAGTAACTGCTCTTGTTGGCGTTTTTGTTCGCGTTGTTTCACTTGTAACTGCTCTTGTTGCACTTTTCATTCACGTTGTTTCACTAGTAAATGCTCTTGTTGGACTTTTCCTTCGCGCTGTTTCACCTGTAACTGCTCTTGTTGCATTTTTCCTACTCGTTGTTTCACCTGTAACTGTTCTTGTTGACTTTTTATTCGCGTTGTTTCACTGTAACTGCTCTTGTTGCACTTTTCTTTTGCGTTGTTTCATTTGTAAATGCTCTTGTTGCACTTTTCATTCGCCGTTGTTTTCACCTGTAACTGTTCTTGTTGCACTTTTTATTCGCGTTGTTTCACCTGTAAGTGCTCTTTTTGCACTTTTCATTCTGTTGTTTTACCTTTAAATGCTCATGTTGCACTTTTCCTTCGCGTTGTTTCACCTCTCACTGCTCTTGTTGGCACTTTTTTTCCTACTTTCTTTCACTATCGCTGTAGGATAATAGATACGTGATCGGCGTTTGTATAGTCCTTAGTTTGATGAGCTATAAGGGTGTCGTGCACTTTTCTCTTAAGTAGTCTGTACCGTGTGTTTGCAGCGTACCTTGTAGATAAGCATCCGCCTGAATCACTATGGTTGTGTCTGATCACATAGTGTTCATTGAGTGGTGACGGACGCTTTGTGTCTGCACCCCCTTAACTGCTCTGTTGTTGAGACACGTGTGTTGATCTCTTATGTTTTGGAGACATGCTGCACAAATGTTAAGATTTATATTGTGGGCTTGACATGGTTGCTATAGTTCGAATTTATCGACGATAGGTCTGGATGTTAACTTTGTATTATCGTTGTTTCACCTGTAACTGTTCTTGTTGCACTTTTCATTCGCGTTGTTCTTGTTGCACTTTTCATTCCGTTGTTTTACCTGTAAATGCTCATGTTGCACTTTTCCTTCGCGTTGTTTCACCTGTAACTGCTCTTGTTGCACTTTTCCTATTGTTTCACCTGTAAGTGCTCTTGTTGCACTTTTCATTCGCGTTGTTTCACCCGTAACTGCTCTTGTTGCACTTTTCATTTGCTTTGTTTCACCTGTAACTGCTCTTGTTGCACTTTTTCATTCTCGTTGTTTCACCTGTAACTGCTCTTGTTTCACTTTTCATTCGCGTTGTTTCACCCGTAACTACTCTTTTTCACTTTTAATTCGCGTTGTTTCACCTGTAACTGCTCTTGTTGCACTTTTCATTCTCGTTGTTTCACCTGTAACTGTTCTTATTGCACTTTTCATTTATGTTGTTGCACCCGTAACTGATCTTGTTGCACTTTTCCTTCGCATTGTTTCACCTGTAAGTGCTCTTGTTGCCCTTTTCATGCGCGTTGTTTCACCCGTAACTGCTCTTGTTGCACTTTTATTTGCTTTGTTTCACCTGTAACTGCTCTTGTTGCACTTTTCATGCGCGTTGTTTCATCTGTAACTGCTTTTGTTGCACTATTTATTCGCGTTGTTTCACCCGTAACTGATCTTGTTGCACTTTTCATTCGCTTTATTTTTCCCTGTAACTGCTCTTGTTGAACTTTGTTATTCGCGTTTGTTTCACCTGCCTAAACTGTTCTGGTTTGCACTTTTCTTTCCGCGTTGGTTTCACGCTGTAACTGCTCTTCTGCACATTTTTATTTGCGTTGTTCACCTGTAACTGTTTTTCTTGTTGCACTTTTCAATCCCGTTGTTTCACCTGTAACTGCTCTTGTTGAACTTTTCCTTCGCAATGTTTCACCTGTAAGTGCTCTTTTTGCACTTTTCATGCGGCGTTGTTTCAATCTGTAACTGCTTTTGTTTGCATCTTTTCATTCGCCGGTTGGTTTCACCTGTAACTGCTGTTGTTGCATTTTTTATTCTCGTTGCTTCACCTGTAACTGCTCTTGTTGCACTTTTCATTCGCTTTTTTTCACCTGTAACTGCTCTTGTTGCACTTTTTATTCGCGTTGTTTCACCTGTAACTGCTCTTGTTGCATTTTTTATTCCCGTTGCTTCACCTGTAACTGCTCTTGTTGCACATTTTATTCTCGTTGTTTTACCTGTAACTGCTCTTGTTGCACATTTTTATTCTCGTTGTTTCACCTGTAACTGCTCTTGTTTCACTTTTCATTCGCGTTGTTTCACCTGTAACTTCTCTTGTTGCACTTTTCATTCGCTTTGTTTCACCTGTAACTGTTCTTATTGCACTTTTCATTCGCATTGTTTCACGTGTAACTGCTCATGCTGCACTTTTCTTTCTCGTTTTTTCACCTGTAACTGCTCTTGTTGCACTTTTCCTTCGCGCTGTTTCACCTGTAACTGCTCTTGTTGCATTTTTTATACATGTTGTTTCACCTGTAACTGTTCTTGTTGCACTTTGTATTAGCGTTGTTTCACCTGTAAGTGCTTTTGTTGCACTTTTCATTTGCGTTTTTTCACCACGTAAATGCTCTTGTTGCACTTTTCATTCGCTTTGTTCACCTGTAACTGCTCTTGTTGAACTTTTTATTCGCGTTGTTTCACCTGTAAATGTTCTTGTTGCACTTTTCTTTTGCGTTGTTTCACCTGTAACTGCTCTTGTTGCATTTTTTATTTGCGTTGTTTCACCTGTAACTGTTCTTGTTGCAATTTGTATTAGCGTTGTTTCACCTGTAAGTGCTTTTGTTGCACTTTTCATTTGCATTGTTTCACCTGTAAGTGCTCTTGTTGCACTTTTCATTTGCGTTGTTTAACCTGTAACTGTTCTTGTTGCACTTTGTATTAGCGTTGTTTCACCTGTAACTGCTCTTGTTGTACTTTTCCTTCGCGCTGTTTCACCTTTACAGCTCTTGTTGCACTTTTCTTTCGCGTTGTTTCACCTGTAACTGCTCTCGTTGCACTTTTCATTTGCGTTGTTTCACTTGCAACTGCTCTTGTTGCACTTTTTATTCACGTTGTTTCATTAGTAACTGCTCTTGTTGCACTTTTCCTTCGCGTTGTTTCACCTGTAACTGCTCTTGTTGCATTTTTCATTCATGTTGTTTCACCTGTAACTGTTCTTGTTGCACTTTTTATTCGCGTTGTTTCACCTGTAAGTGTTCTTGTTGCACTTTTCATTCGCGTTGTTTCACCTGTAACTGCTCTTGTTGCACTTTGTATTAGCATTGTTTCACCTGTAACTGCTCTTGTTGCACTTTTCCTTCCCATTGTTTCACCTGTAAGTGCTCTTGCTGCACTTTTCATTCACGTTTTTTCACTAGTAACTGCACTTGTTGCACTTTTCATTCGCGTTGTTTCACCTGTAACTATTCTTTTTGCACTTTGTATTTGCGTTGTTTCACCTGTAAGTGCTTTTGTTGCACTTTTCATTCGCGTTGTTTCACCTTTAACTGCTCTTGTTGCACTTTTCATTCCTGTTGTTTCACCTGTAACTGCTCTTGTTGCACTTTTCATTCCCGTTGTTTCACCTGTAACTGCTCTTGTAGCACTTTTCCTTCGCATTGTTTCACCTGTAAGTGCTCTTGTTGCACTTTTCATAAGTGTTGTTTCACCCGTAACTGCTCTTGTTGCACATTTTATTCGCGTTGTTTCACCTGCAAGTGCTCTTGTTGCACTTTTCATGCGCGTTGTTTCACCCGTAACTGCTCTTGTTGCACTTTTCATTCGCTTTGTTTTACCTGTAACTGCTCTTGTTGCAACTTTTCCTTCCCATTGTTTCACCTGTAGGTGCTCTTGCTGCACTTTTCATTCACGTTTTTTCACTAGTAACTGCACTTGTTGCACTTTTCATTCGCGTTGTTTATCCTGTAACTATTTTTTTTGCACTTTGTGTTTGCGTTGTTTCACCTGTAAGTGCTTTTGTTGCACTTTTCATTCGCGTTGTTTCACCTTTAACTGCTCTTGTTGCACTTTTCATCCCGTGCTTCACTGTACACTGCTCTCGTTGCACTTTTCTTTCGGTTTGTTTCACCTGTAACTGCTCTTGTTGCAAAACTTTTCCTTCCTGTTTCACCTGTAAGTGCTTCTTGTTGTACTTTTCATGCGCGTGTTTCACCCTTAACTGCTCTTGTTGCACTTTTCATTCGCTTTGTTTCACTTGTAACTGCTCTTGTTGCACTTTTCCTTCGCATTGTTTCCCTGTAAAGTGGACTTCTGCCTGCACTTTTTCATTCACGTTTTTTTTAACTAGTAAACTGCTCTTGTGCACTTTTCCTTCGCGCTGTTTCACCTGTAACTGCTCTTGTTGCATTTTTTATAGGCGTTTTTTCACTTGTAAGTGCTCTTTTTGCACATTTTATTCTCGTTGTTTCACCTGTAACTGCTCTTTGTTTCCCACTTTTTCATTCGCGATTGTTTAACTGTTACCAGCTGCTTTGTTTGCACTTTTAATTCGCAATTGTTTCACCCTAATAAAGTGCTCTTCTTACACTTTTTCATGCGCGTTGTTTAACCCCTGTAACTGCTCTTGTTGCACTTTCTATTCGTTTCACCTTTAAGTGCTCTTGTTGCACTTTTCATGCGCGTTGTTTCACCCGTAACTGCTCTTGTTGCACTTTTCATTCGCTTTGTTTCACCTGTAACTGCTCTTGTTGCACTTTTTCTTCGCATTGTTTCACCTGTAGGTGCTCTTGCTGCACTTTTCATTAACGTTTTTTCACTAGTAACTGCTCTTGTTGCACTTTTCCTTCGTGCTCTTTCACCTGTAACACTGCTCTTTGTTGCAATTTTTCATACATGTTGGTTTTCACCTGTAACTGTTTCTTGTTGGCACTTTTTATTCTCGTTGTTTCACCTGTAAGTGTTCTTGTTGCACTTTTCATTCGCTTTGTTTCACCTGTAACTGCTCTTGTTTCACTTTTCATTCGCGTTGTTTCATCTGTAACTGCTCTTGTTGCACTTATTATTCGCGTTGTTTTACTTGTAACTGCTCTTGTTGCACTTTTCCTTCGCATTGTTTCACCTGTAAGTGCTCTTGCTGCACTTTTCATTCACGTTTTTTCACTAGTAACTGCTCTTGTTGCACTTTTCCTTCGCGCTGTTTCACCTGTAACTGCTCTTGTTGCATTTTTCATACATGTTGTTTCACCTGTAACTGCTCATGTTGCATTTTTTATTTGCGTTGTTTCACCTGTAACTGTTCTTGTTGCACTTTGTATTAGCGTTGTTTCACTTGTAAGTGCTTTTGTTGCACTTTCCATTCGCGTTGCTTCACCTGTAACTGCTCTTGTTGTACTTTTCCTTTGCGCTGTTTCACCTTTACTGCTCTTGTTGCACTTTTCACCTGTAAGTGATCTGCTTGCACTTTTCTTTCGCCTTGTTTCACCCGTAACTGCTTTTGTTGCACTTTTTATTTGCTTTGTTTCACCTGTAACTGCTCTTGATGCATTTTTCCTTTGCATTGTTTCACATGTAAGTGCTCTTGTTGCACTTTTCATGCGCGTTGTTTCACCCGTAACTTTTTTTTTTTTTTTTTTTTTTTTTTCACTACACGAGATAAACACCATCACTCACGGGCAGAGCCCTAATCAAGGAGGAGGTGTACTCATTTAACGTCCGAGCAGGACGGAGACAAGCCCGAGGGGAGAATAGCTCACATTCTCCCACCCGACCAGTTGCGAACCTGGGACCCTCGCTTTGTATGGCGAGTGCTCTAACACTGAGCTATCGGGCGCTTTTATATAAATAAATATAAAATACATAAAAAAAATTTAAAAAAACTGCTCTTGTTGCACTTTTCATTCGCTTTGTTTCACCTGTAACTGCTCTTGTTGCACTTTTTCTTCGCATTGTTTCACCTGTAAATGCTCTTGCTGTAGTTTTCATAATCGTTGTTTCAACTGCAAATGCTCTTGTTGAAATTTTCATTCGCGTTGTTTCACTTGTTACTGCTCTTGTTGCACTTTTCATTCACGCTTTTTCACCTGTAACTGCTCTTGTTGCACTTTTCATTCGCGTTGTTTAACCTGCAAAGGCTCTTGTTGCACTTTTCAATTCTCGTTGTTTCCTACCTGTAACTGCTCTTGTTGACAAACTTTTTCATTCACGTGTTTCACTTGTAACTGTCTTGTTGCACTTTTTATCGCGTTTGTTTCACTTTTAACTGCTCTTGTTGCACTTTTCCTTCGCGCTTTTCACCTGTAACTGCTCTTGTTGCACTTTTCATTCGCGTTGTTTCACCTGTAACTGCTCTTGTTGCACTTTTCCTTCGCATTGTTTCACCTGTAAGTGCTCTTGTTGCACTTTTCATGCGTTGCACTGTTACTGCTCTTGTTCACTTTTTATTCGCTTTGTTTCACCTGTAACTGCTCTTGCAGCCCTTTTCCTTCGTATTGTTTCACCTGTAAGTGCTCTAGCTGCACTTTTCATTCACGTTTTTTCACCTGTAACTGCTCTTGTTGCACTTTTCCTTCGCGTTGTTTCACCTGTAACTGCTCTTGTTGCATTTTTCATACGCGTTTTTTCAACTGTAACTGCTCTTTTTGCACTTTTTATTCGCGTTGTTTCACCTGTAACTGCTCTTGTTTCACTTTTCATTCGCGTTGTTTCTCCTGTAACAGCTCATGTTGCACTTTTTATTCGCGCTGTTTCACCTGTAACTACTCTTGTTGCACTTTTTCTTCGCATTGTTTCACCTGTATGTGATCTAGTTGCACTTTTCATTCGCATTGTTTCACTCTTAGCTGCTCTTGTTGCACTTTTTATTCGCGTTGTTTCACCTGTAACTGCTCATGTTGCACTTTTCTTTCTCGTTGTTTCCCCTGTAACTGCTCTTGTTGCCCTTTTCATTCGCTTTGTTACACCCGAAATTGCTCTTGTTGCACTTTTCATTCGCGTTGTTTCATTTGTAACTGCTCTTGTTGCACTTTTCATTCTCGTTGTTTCACCTGTAACAATTCTTGTTGCACTTTTCATTCGCTTTGCTTCACCTGTAACTGCTCTTGTTGCACTTTTCATTCGCGTTGTTTCACTTGTACCTGCTCATGTTGCACTTTTCATTCACGTTGTTTCACCCGTAACTGCTCTTGGTGCACGTGTTTCACGTGTAACTGCTCTTTTTGCACTTTTCATTCTCATTGTTTCACCTGTAACTGCCCTTGTTGCACTTTTTATTCGCGTATCTTCACTTGTAACTGCTCTTGTTGCACTTTTTATTCGCGTTTTCACTTGTAACTGCTCTTGTTGCACTTTTCATTCACGTTGTTTCACTTGTAACTGCTCTTGATGCACTTTTCCTTCGCGCTGTTCCACCTGTAACTGCTCTTGTTGCATTTTCATACGCGTTGTTTCACCTGTAACTGTTCTTGTTGCACTTTTTATTCACGTTGTTTCACCTGTAAGTGTTCTTGTTGCACTTTTCATTCGCGTTGTTTCACCCGTAACTGCTCTTGTTGCAATTTTCTTTTGAGTTGTTTTATTTGTAACTGCTCTTGTTGCACTTTTCATTCGCGTTGTTTCACCTGTAACTGTTCTTGTTGCACTTTTTATTCGCGTTGTTTTACCTGTAAATGCTCTTGTGCACTTTTTTTCGCTTTGTTTAACCTGTAACTACTCTTGTTGCACTTTTCTTTCGCGTTGTTTCACCTGTAACTGCTCTTGTTGCACTTTCCATTCTCGTTATTTCACCTGTAACTGCTCTTGTTGCACTTTTCATTTGTGTTGTTTCACCCGTAACTGCTCTTGTTGCACTTTTCCTTCGCATTGTTTCACCTGTAAGTGCTCTTGTTGCACTTTTCATGCGCGTTGTTTCACCCGTAGCTGCTCTTGTTGCACTTTTTATTTGCTTTGTTTCACCTGTAACTGCTCTTGTTGCACTTTTCATTCGCTTTTTTTCACCTGTAACTGCTCTTGTTGCACTTTTCCTTCGCGTTGTTTCACCTGTAACTGCTCTTGTTACACTTTTCATTCACTTTCTTTCACCTGTAAGTGCTTTTATTGCACTTTTCATTCGCGTTGTTTCACCTGTAACTGCTCTTGCTGCACTTTTCCTTCGCGCTGTTTCTTCTGTAACTGCCCTTGTTTCATTTTTCATTCGCGTTGTTTCACCTATAACTGTTCTTGTTGCACTTTTTATTCGCGTTGTTTTACCTGTAAATGCTCTTGTGCACTTTTTCTTCATGTTGTTTCACCTGTAACTCCTCTTGTTGCACTTTTCATTCGCGTTGTTTCACCTGTAACTGCTCTTGTTGCAGTTTTCATTCTCGTTGTTTAACCTGTAACTGCTCTTGTTGAACTTTTCATTCGCGTTGTTTCACCCGTAACTGCTCTTTTTGCACTTTTCATTCGTTTTGTTTCACATGTAACTGCTCTTGTTGCACTTTTCATTCGCGTTGTTTCACCTGTATCTGCTCTTGTTGCACTTTTCATTCTCGTTGTTTCACCTGTAACTGCTCTTGTTGCACTTTTCTTTCGAGTTGTTTTATTTGTAACTGCTCTTGCTGCACATTTCATTCGCAATGTTTCACCTGTAACTGTTCTTGTTGTACTTTTTATTCGCGATGTTTTACCTGTAAATGCTCTTTTGCACTTTTTATTCGCGTTGTTTTACCTGTAACTGCTCTTGTTGCACTTTTCATTCCGTTGTTTTACCTGTAACTGCTCTTGTTGCACTTTTCATTCTCGTTGTTTCACCTGTAACTGCTCTTGTTGCACTTTTCATTCGCGTTGTTTCACCTGTAAGTGCTCTTGTTGCACTTTTCATGCGCGTTGTTTCACCCGTAACTGCTCTTGTTGACTTTTTATTTGCTTTGTTTCACCTGTAACTGCTCTTGTTCGCATTTTCATTCGCCGTTGTTTCACTTGTACCTGCTCATGTTGCACTTTTCATTCACGTTGTTTCACCCGTAACTGCTCTTGTTGCACTTTTAATTCTCGTTGTTTCACCTGTAACTGCTCTTGTTGCACTTTTCAGTCGCGTTGTTTCACTTGTAACTGCTCTTGTTGCACTTTTCATTCACGTTGTTTCACTAGTAACTGCTCTTGTTGCACTTTTCCTTCGCGTTGTTTCACCTGTAACTGCTCTTGTTGCACTTTTCATTCACGTCGTTTTACCTGTAACTGCTTTTGTTGCACTTTTCATTTTCGTTGTTTCACCCGTAACTGCTTTTGTTTCACTTTTCCTTCGCATTGTTTCACCTGTAAGTGCTCTTGTTGCACTTTTCATGCGCGGTTGGTTTCAATACGGCCGTAACTTGCTCTTGTTGGAATCTTTTTATTTGCTTTGTTTCACCTGTAACTGTTCTTGTTGCACTTTTTCTTCCCGTTGTTTTACCTGTAAATGCTCTTGTGTACTTTTTCTTCGCGTTGTTTTACCTGTAACTCGTCTTGTTGCACTTTTTATTCGCGTTGTTTCACCTGTAACTGTTCTTGTTGCACTTTTTATTCGCCTTGTTTCACCCGTAACTGCTCTTGTTGCACTTTTCATTCGCTTTTTTTATTCCCGTTGCTTCACCTGTAACTGCTCTTGTTGCACATTTTATTCTCGTTGTTTTACCTGTAAATGCTCTTTTGTTGCACTTTTTATTCTCGTTGTTTCACCTG
>JABUQX010054696.1:0-28596 GCA_015478945.1 Trachelipus rathkii
AAAAGCGAGTAGGTATCCTCTAAAGCATGTATACGTAGGGATATTTATTAGAGATAGTTAGTGAGCTGCCGAGAAGGTTAACCTAAACCGAATCAAAATAATTTAAAATATATCATATTAAAAATACAAAATATATAAAAAATAATATTGTTCATATATTAATATATATAGTAGATATATATATATATCTATATATATATATATATATAATTATAATTATAATATATAATATAATATATATAATATAATTAATATATATATATTATATATTATATATAATAATACATATATAATTATAGTAATATATATATATAATTATATAATAATATATATATATATATATATAATATTTAATATATATATATTATATATTAATATATATATAATAGAACACGTTGTAACATTTTTTAAACCTCATATATTTTTTTATCATATTCGCATCCTCATGTGAAAACGCGGATGTTAAGAATACTGCTCCATTCCTGTAAGATACAAATTATTTTATGATAGTAGTACGCTCAGAATACTTAGGTTCATATATTATGCCTTCATATTAAAAAAAATTCTTAAATAAAAATTTTATATTTATAATTAGTAATTAATTTTTAAATAATTCTATACATTATTATTATTATAATTAAAAGGGATAAAATTATTGAAATCTTTCTGATAGAATATCTTTTAAATATTTCATCCTAAAGTTTTTTATTATAATATATACAAGAATTTAATTAATGTAATATTTTGAAACTAATTATTTTCAAATTTATAGTACTAACATGCCCTCAGCATATGCAATGCACTATATATATAATATTTATATATATATCCTAGTTCCGAATTCGGCTAAATTTCCAAGCCCGCGGGGTGTCTAATTCCTACAATGAAATCTTTAAATATTATATAGAAAGTATATTAATCTGGCTTTTCGAATAGTCCTTTAATGTTTTTAACTACCAATCTCTGGAGAAGTATTAACGTTGTTCAAAGGAAAGAGATGTAAAAGAGTTTTTCCTTAATACTTGATCATATGGATGCTCAATGTTAATTACACGTTGGTATAAGTCTTAGACTAGTATATCTATTGCACTATTACTCAAAAAATACCGCAACTTAATACTTAAATATTGTACGCTTCAACCAGCCGCAGATAACACTAGGGAGAGGATGAGTATATATATATTATTATTATTTAGTAAATACAAGTTATTCACATTCTATATTTCTGTAGGCCTATATTGAATAGGGATAAATGAGTAATATCCATTATGAGTTGAGTTAAGAGCATAGATGCTAGAGATATGTATATAGTTATCATACTATTCCAGCGTTTACATATATTGCTAAATATATACAGGAGTCCTCAACCCTATATACGATATTTTTATCTGAGTACCTCCTTCTGAAATATTTCTATAATATTACCACTATCTCTATATTATATATATATTTCATACACCCATAAGATGGCTGGTTATCGAAAGTAAACTAAATGAAATATTAAGTGGATGCAATATAACAGTATATTATATAGTATTATATAACTATCTATAATATTAATAAATATACTATATATATATATATATATATATATAATAAATTATATTTATAATATAATATATCTATATATATATATTATATAATATATATAAATACTAATATTTATTTTTAAGTATATACTATAGATCAATATTATATATATATTAATGATTAATATATGATTATAATAATAATATATATATGTAAATCAGTTCTGTGTAAAATAAACGTCAAATAATATATATATATATTTATATATCATATTTAATAATATATTATTAATATATATTATATATATATATTATATATATATATATATAATATAATATATATATATAAATTCACACCACATACTATTTATCCCCATGGGATTAGATAAGGTACGTATCACATATTCATCATGGGAAAACTAATGAAAAAAGATTAGAAAGTCAAAAAGGATTAAATTATAGAAAATTGATACTACAAATTTGAAAAGAAAGCCCAGCGTTTAACCATCCTTGGGTTTTTAACAGAAAATTGAGCCGTCTGCAGTGATCAAGAGAAATAACATTCGCACGATAGGCTATCACGTAGAAACTAGGTTTATAGAGAATCACCACATCTTAGAGTACAAAAGTCTTCGTTCAAATGTAGATGATAGAGTAATGTTCATAGTGAAGATCCACTTTGCCAGGTAGGCACACTTAACCATTAAATCGTCTCATTAAATCAAAACAGCATCTGAGGTCTCATTTGCGACATAATATAGATATATACATGTTCAAGTCTCTATCTATACTTTTAAAAAATAACAAATCTGTCACTCTAATCTTCATCTATCTCATCTACTACCAACATAGGGCATACTTTTAACTCTGTGGAGAGAGAGACAAAATCCACCTATTATTTTTCTCATACTATATATATTAATAAAATAGGATCGGAAATCAAAAGAAGCGGTAAACTTTTTTTAGATTCCTGCACGTGACAAGTTACCTAGCTATAATATTTCGCTATTGAACGGTAACTACCGCACCTCAGAGTACTAGATTCGTATACATAACTATATTACTGTGAGTAGTTATCCAGCTCGGAGAGCGGAACTTAATTGTCACGAGATCACTTACTCGGACTAAGGCGAAACTTAAAGAGCTAGGTAAAGTGACTACGTACACTCTGAAATTATATTAAATAATATAATATAATATAATATAATAATGTATATTAATATATTAATATAAATATATAATATAAATATATTATATATATAAATGAAATATAGTATATATATATATATATATAATCATATATATTATTATATAAAAATATATATAATTAATTAATATTATATATATATATACTAATATGTATAATTAATATATATATATATTAATTTAATATATATATAATATATTAAATTATAATATATATATATACTATATAAATAAGTAGATAAGGGCTTACTATTATTCAAGATATACATGAGAAAATAACTAAGCATTAGATATGGAGGATAGTAATATATAGAATTTCAAACACTCTAGCAAAAACACGAATGATAGCATAGTAGCATATTGGAGATATACTTATATCTTAATATACTAGTATATACAGAAACAAAATCACTTGAGTATCACGGTGTTTCACAGAATTAGTAAAAATTAATTTGGGATTGCCTATTGAAGTAATGAAATGCATGTACTTAAATAAGGCTATAAATTTAATCTAGCTCAAATAAAAAGCAAAAGAATATCCATGAAACACTAAGAACACGATAATATTCACCTATTAACATGCTAATTAGCGATATCATTTCCGAGAACCATCATAGAGCGATTATCTATTTGTTATATCACTATATATATAGCTATTCTAATAGCATAATTATATACAACTAATTACTATAGCACAGCTAGATGTTGCGGAGATGAGTAGTCAATAAGTAACACTATTTAATTCGATCGAAGAATATTACAATTACTATATTAAAGAGAATATAGCTGAAATCTACGAGAATAAGAATCCAATGGTATTTGATGGACGATGATAATTATATATAGTAAAATTATATTTATCACTAACATCTTTCAGAAGTACGCAGGGAAAATACTTTTAAGCAGTACCGCTTTCGAACAAGGGTTTCAACCAAAACTCGTTGGATTCTCTTGAAGTCCGCTGTGAAGTAGAAAAGTGAGAAGCAAAACTATACTTCCTCTGTAAAGGGTCTGAACGCTTATATAAAAAGTTAATGTGATTTAAACCCTTTGGAATTATCTATTTCAAATAGGAGAAAAATGTAAACTGATAGGGCGATTTCACTTAATCTCCCTGAATCTCTCCTTGAGAGACAGTATAATGTGTCGCCTTACACAGTGCTGATGGACCGCCTTCCGTAACACTAGAGTTGCGTTATGCGAGAGGCTTACAATCAAAGGAGTTGTGTGGTTTCAATACTCAAAAGCCTCCTGTCAACTTATGTGTGAGAGGAACGCGGCGCATATTATTCAATACCTATTCAGAAAAAAAGAATAAGCATACTGATACCTTCTTAACTATCTAGGCCCTAATATACTCTTTAAACCTTATTCTATTAAAGATCGTTGAGATCATTAAATGATTTCAAGAATGATTTTGAAGCCTCTTATGCAATTCTTCTCTCCTTCTTTTCAGATCACCTGAATACTGCTATAGCTTATTCGACTCGAGATCTTAATATGGGAATACTTTCCTCTAATTTCAACAGTAATTTAAGAATGCCAACCCTTAGAATTACGTAATAGGGGAAGAACTTGAGTCTGGTAGTGACTATGCTTGACATATACAAAGCTTTTGACTGGTTCCCTCCTGCTCTAGAGAGCTACTCCATAGCTCCCTTCACTTTGAATTTCCTTCTTCTCTTTGCTTAACTATACGTTACATTCACTATATCTATATATCGCTCCATAATATGTCATTTTGTACGATAGGGCGAATCTTTAAAGGTATTTTATCTTGATACAAAGTTTGCTGTTTGAAATATATCGTATGTATTGAAATTATATAATTATTTTATTCTTAATACAGTTAGTATATCCTTTCGAGTATGTAAATCTAAATATAAATTAATTGTTATCTTAGAATTCTCGATATATTTAATTCACTACCATCTTATATCATATCTTGACAACTCTATCATTAAATATTCTGCCCCTATCTTTTATACTTAATCTGAATTGCCACTGATTACCTATCTTTCACTCCGAATTTCACCTACAGGTAAGAACTTATTTCAGTATGAGATTGACTGGGAGGTGGTCGTTCATACTCTCCTGAAATTAATCTTCTGAAGAACTCCATACGTGTAGAAGTACACACATCGTTCGTCGTCTAAAAGACACATAACCATAAAAATACATAACATCACTTCCGCGTACGGGCGCTCCTACTACTGTCCCCTGCGACAATAATCACGCGAGAGATTATCTGGACCTTTAACATTAAACAAAAATATTTCTAGGAACCCCGTCACATACACTAATGGTTCCCTGCGAGGAGTGCGTAGTCGAAAAAAATGAGTATATTTGAAGCTGTTTAGACTGGACGACAACCGTCATCTCGCTATCCGCTCTGCAATAAGTTACATAAAATCACTCAGAAATTACGCTAAGATCCACTCACGATCTATGATATGAGTACATGCTTCACTTCAAAATAATCTGAGGGGGATGAGGGTCTCAGGTTTTCACCCGCTTTTTTGAGATTATAGTAGGTCGGGGTCAATAGTACAGAAATTACTTAATAAACTTGTCCTGATTAACTTTCTGATTCCACTTTAGACGCTATATATATAATAATATATTATTATTAGCGGCTCGATTTGCCAAGGATATTTTATCTTATTTATAGTATATCGTAGGGACATAAGTGATTCAGAAGGAGAACTTTCACAATCACAGTAGCCACCACTATTATTAAGAGACGTCACCTCTACCAGCACATAGTGTAGTCTAGAGTGTAGTGGTAATTCACAACTGAACTTGCTTAAGTCAATGATAAATCAACCAGACTAGCTCAGTGAGTTCGTATTTGTCGGGCTCAAATATATCACTCTGCCTATCCTAAGGTCTGTAATCTTTAATCACCACTCTGAGAGCTGGTTCCTACTCAATTCAATCTCCCTCACTTATAAATGTCAAGCTCTCGGGCCGCCACTACTGCCGTAAAATTGCGTAATATGTCCGCGAAATTTGTTGAAGCGTGTAACCTACTTAACACCCCTCCTCTGAATAGGGCTTTGCCCTGTGAGTGTGTATTAACTGTAAAATATATAATATATATTAATAATATACACGAATGGACTAAAAATTATATAAACGCAGCGAGATGTATATATCCTGTATGTAGTGAAATATATTCATACTAATAATAAAACTATACTACTAAACCTACCTACTATATATCATATCAAAACAAGGGTAATAAAAACTCATATAGAAGGTGGAAACCGCCTATATGAGCTATATTATGATATAATATATATAATATTAACTATATATACATAAATAACATCTTACCACACTTTCACACGCTCGGGCGTAGCGAACAAAAACTAAGAGGCACCTAGTATATTTAGCTAGACACAGAGTTAGAATACTATTATATAACTAACATAAATATATTTGTATAAATATGATGTGTATATTTATAATCATACTTATATAACATATATATAATCAGCAGTGTGTAATAGGTATGTCAAGAATAACCCCTTAACATACTTTATGGTAAATTAACCTATATCAAACATATTAATGATATTTACTGACTGTGATATATTGATAGCATGTTAGTTAATAACATTATACAATTATATATTACTCACCGTAGTTAATAATAAAGTAATTATCTAACTCTGCGCGTGGAGCCTATACTGTTATTTAGTATCCAGCTACGTCCCGAACGTAGGACGGGTAGAGTGTGATCGTTGTTCTTGTTGGGTGGTGAATATAATATTCTAACTCAACAGGAATCTAATTCATCGCGCACTTTAAACCTTTTAAAGTCATCTTAGCGTGGTCGTCAACCTTATACGACGGACATTACTTGACTAGAGGCTCACAGTTCATACATCCCAGCAATGTAGTGAAATATATACTTAAGAGGGTTATTTTTGAAAATTTATAAATTATATATATAATATATATATATATATATAAATATTAATTATTATAAATATATATCAGTATATATTAATAATATTAATATTTGTCTTTTATTTTTATTAGTAACTTATAGTTTATTTTAAATATTTTGCTATTATATTAATTAATTATATCTAAATATTTATGGTAATTAAGTTATTAATTTAAAAATTTTATATTATACTAAAAACAGCAAATTAGAGCAGACACTAAATTATAAAGGCTTATATTGAAGGATAAAGAATAATCATGTCTGAGATGTATAATGTAGACGTCTAGATATATCACGGAACCGAACGATTTATGTTATGAAGAACATCAGACAGGGCAGAGAGGCAGACGGATTATATTATTATTATTTAGTTATGTGTTAGATTAGTATATGTTATATACTATGATTATAGAGAAGGCTTATTAATATATATCTGATGTAAATAAAACATGGCATATATCATTATTTATAATGTATACGTACTGGTTTTATATTAGCTTTATACCGTATTAATAGAGAATTAAATATTGATTATCAAATATAATATATATGTTTATTTATGTATAGGAGTAATGTGAGGAGTATCTAGTATTTTGTGTGTTTGGCATAATAAATTGTAATAGTAAATAGTATATGTGTATGTGATGTGCGCTTATTTGAGTAACGTAAATTGTCAATACATGTGGGTTTAAGGGTGGTGAGCGTGATGGAGCTGAAGAGGTTATCAATGACTTACCAAATCCGCGTGCCAGACACTATAACTTAATCATTCGTGAGATATACTTGATGGAGTAAGGTAGTTTTGGCCAAACGCACCTGGTGCGTGCGGTCGGTGCGCGGTGCGAGCTGTTGTAATAATAGTTAGTAGCGGGTATAGATGTCAGAGTTGCGCGTGAGAGAGAATATTTTTTAAGTTACGGTAAGCGTAGATGCGGCGCGTGTCGAATAACTTTATTGATGCTATGCGGTCGGTCGCGGTACGAAAAGAACTTTGAGTGCGGATGACAAAGTCGTAATCTCGTGCTGGGTTTCACTTTCAGACATCTAAATATTTTTAAATCAAAAATATTAACATAATATGTTATAATTATTTTAAATTTATTTATTTATTTATTTATATATTTAAATTATAATATATTAATATATATATATATATAATATATTATATATATATATATATAATATTATAATATATATATATATATATATATAGTAATATAATATAGTAGTTATATTGTTACCATATTTAAAGGGGGAAAGAATATAAAGTAATATATACTATATATATAGAGATTTGAAAATGATTTCCATGCTTCTAGGACAGTAAATCGTTTACAATCCAGATAAATCGTTATGTTAACCATACTATATATATTTAAGTATATTTTATAATTCAGAACAACAGGAAGAGGGAACCGTATATTAGTATAGCTTACATATGCTCCTACTATATACGTACCATACTAGCTTATTACTATAATAATATAGTTTTTCAAAATAACTAGAAAATATTTGTTTATAAGTTAATTACATATAATTTAAACTAGTTATAAACTGCTGTTTATTTAGTTAAAAATAAAATTTATGAAAATATTAAATATAAAATTCAAATATTTGTGGAATAGTAATTAAATTAATACACAGTAAGTATATTTATCTATATAATAATATATATATAATATAATATATATATAATATATATATATATATATATATAATTAATATATATATATATAAATATATATTAATATCAGTATAATATAATACTATATATATATAGAATAATATATATATATATTAAAAATAATATATATATATATATATAATAATATATATAATATATTATATATTATATATATATATATATATATATTATATATATACTATTAATACATATATAATAAAATAATATATATATATAGTATAGTATATATATATTAATAATAGTATTATATTATTATAAATATTATATATATATATATATCTTATATTATAATAATATATAAGCTATACTAACGCCCAACGTGGGAACGGACGTCAGATTATCATAAAAAACGTCAATAAATAAATTTATTAACGTAAATATTAATAAATAAAAATAAAATTAATAATAATAAGAATAAATAAGATTATTAATGACTTGACATACTACAAAAATATTTAGGACAGTTTCACACATCCTCAAATTCTCCTTTTTATACACTAGGAGTTTTTTTATTGAATATATAAGATATACAATTTAATTAATTTTCAAGGTATAACTTAGTTAATCTGATTCTAAGTAATAAAGTTTTACACCATAATCTTTTATCATGCACTCTATAAGTATGCATATCTTATTACTATACATCAATATTATAAATATTTAATATTTTTAGTTATGTTGAAAGTATATTAATGTGTAATTTTATGAGTGTAATATTTGAATATATGTTTTGTTTGTTATTATATATATATATAATATTATAATATTAAATAAATATATATTATATATTAATTAATAGATATATATATATTAATATATTATATATTTTATGATGAAGCGTATATGTGCATAGAACATCTCTTTAATATTATTGATATGTATAATGGATATTAAGTCTCGTATTTTTTTGAATATATAAAAGAGTTACCCTGAAACAAATACAATACAAAGATATAAAGTAATCACTTACAACTATCAGATATACTGCTAATGATATAATTAATATGGTAATAATAGGGTTCTCGAACCTCGTAGTTATAGGATTACGAATTGAGGAGAGGAAACTACGTATCCTTATCTCCTCTGTACTACAATCTAGAGGTCACTTCTGAGATGAGTTCGAGCTGTCTAAGGATAGTATTAGAAAGGATGATCTAAAGGTAGGTTTTCTGTATGATTGTATGTTGCTATTAGTGAGTAGGCTCGAGCCGAATGGAGTAGGAAAGAGGAGTGGACGCTCAATAATTACACACACACCGCTTATAGCGGTCCCACTTAGAGGTCATAAGCAGGGACCTGCACCAGCAGGCACACACTGAACTATTCGGGCATTTATAAAAGAGAGAATCTTCATACACATCATAGGGAATTATCGATATTAAAGATTTTTAAATTACATGAGAGGATGGAAATGACGTATAAAGAATAAAATTATTATCAGTATTTTTCTAAATATAACACAAATTTAAGTTAATATAGTAGTCATTATATAATAATAAAAAATTCACAGTGTTTAGAATTACGTAAGTTATAGGTAGGTTAGGTGTATGGATTACGTCTTATCCTATGGTATTGAAGTAGTTTTTAATTACCTGAACTTATATCACTAACAGTAAATAAATATAAAAATAAAAAAAAAAAAAATAAATTACCATTTTTACCCTAGAACAATAATATTGTATGTACATATATATATTAAAAAAGAGTTCAATCCATGTGAAAATGATTATTATTGGAAATATGATCGTATCCTACATTCCGAGTCTCCCCAGTTATAATTAATAAATTTATTATGATCCAGTTAATATATATATATACTATTTATATATTATTATATAAGTATATATATAGATATAATATAGATATAATAATAATTTATATATATATTGGCCTATATATATTATATATTATATATATATAATATTATATAGATATAATAAGATATATATATATATATATATATTATATTTATATATATAATATATATATATATATATATATAAATATATATTATATATATAATAGTATACTATATATATATATAGTAATATGTATATATATATATATATTAGGGATTATTATATACATATTTTCATTTTTTTTATTTTGATCGATACATAGAATATTATAGTACACAAAATTGATTAATTCTAAAAAATATCCATTAATATACTAAATATCTTACGAATATTTTCAAAAAATATCATATTTTCGACTTCCATTGAGTCTACAATAATCTTTCGAAAATTTTCAAATTTTTTCGAAAAAATTTTTTTTCCATTTTTTTTTATCATTTTCATTTTATATAAATTTTTCTTCAACAAAATTCGACTTTTTTATTTAAAAGGAAAAAGAGGAAAAAAAGGTAAAAGACCAAAATTATGGTAATTAAATATCATCATGGTTGGGGAAAGAAAAAGTCTAAAAATGATGTGAATTTATGTTATGAATACAAAACGTGCACACATATAAATGTACATACAAACTTGCAAGCCACGTACATACATACACACATAATATGCACACTAGCATATAAGCCACATACATACATAATAAACATACTACCATACAAGCCATATGCGTATATAACAAAATAATACTAACATACAAGCAACATAGACACATGTACAAATATTTATTGATATATTAACTAAGAAAGTCTCAGTTTTTAGCCCCTTCCATGAGAAACTGTTAGGAGGAATTTTCATACAGTAAATAACTAGAAGGTAGAAATGGTTACAAAAAAATGAATATTCATGTATTTAGAGGATTTCTGCTAAAAAATTTTATCAGTTTAGTGATAAAGTAACATAAATATTAAAATTGAGAAATATCATAAAAAAAATATAACAATACGGGAGAGAGTTCTAGGCCGATGCTCACGCCGAGGGAGATATGTATGGTGGTAAATTCAATATACTGAATACTATAAAGTTGTTGCTAGAAGAACTGAATCATATTACCAGCCAAAAATTCTAATTAGACATTCTTGTTCAAGAACAAATGTCAGCGAAAGAATGTTTAGTGAAGTATAATCACTTATGTTGATACACATACTGAGTATATATGCGGACTATTTGAACTCACACCCAAAATAACATTCAATAGTCTAAGTTTATAGCCCTAACTTCACACTCAATGGGAGATGGAATAAAATCCATGATATTTGACTGATGTTATTATTTTGGATCGAGAGCATTTGAAAATATGTGAAATCGAAATCTCATGACAGGGGATAACATATTAGTTCCTTCAATATTCAATATGTTATTTTCAAATCTTAAAGAATCACACTAGCTGTTACTTATTATAATTAGGAACAATATGATTAATTATATTATCAGTTATTATTGAATTATTTATGATATAATAAAAGAAGATTTAACCTAAAGAAGAGAAAGGTGACGAGAATGAAATGACCTAAGTCGAGTTTACAGCTTAATAAATCACGTATTGTCCGTCCTGTCGTTGTGGTCATTTGAGATAAACTACAGTAACTATATTAGCTAATAATAAATTAATATTAATACATTACTATCAAAATCACATTGTTGATTAAAATATTCGAGAGAAATTATTAATTGCAACACTGATTTTAGAATCAAAAGATTTTTCATAAATTATTTAAGGATTACTATAAAAATCTCACTCTAAATTCAATGAACAATACTACTCACGATATATTATACCAAACATAAATTACGAGAGAATGTAATAACAAATGGAATAGTATTCATATATATTAACTAAAGTGATAACGAAAGCTATCCAGTTAAGACAATCTAGTTATTAGAGAAATAGCAAGCTTTGAAGAGTTAAAAAATAACTTCTACATCAGCTTAATGCTTATATAATAAGAGAGACCAAGAGATAGAGAGAAGAATAAGATGAGTTAGGAAAGTATAATATGCTAATATAGTTAAGTAGAGCGAATGCACTTGAAGAATACAAAGATCGGAGATAAGCAACAAGAGAGATAATAGATGGGGAATAGTATACAATAATCCTTCCAACATCTTGTCGCGATTCCAACATTTCAATTCCACACTCCACTAGAGTTTATTGCTATACGAGCTCTTCAGTTATCATCAATAGATAATTTGCATGAAGGTGAAACAGAAAAGGGTAAAGGAACAAATCCAAATTGAAGTTAATCAAAGACTAATCCCCCTACGTTCAAAACCCAATTGTCTTATGTCAACATATTTGGACCCAAAAATTTTAAGGAAAAAATATTTTCTGTCTCTGACTTGAATTATTATTTAATCTATAGAAACTTTTTTAAAGGAAATATGAAAATCCCCGGAACCGGACGTACTATAAATCACCAACTAAACTACGAAATTAAGATCTAAGACCATTTTCTTCAAAAACTTTGAGCCATGATATAAATATTTCAAAGACATCTCACTATCAAATGTTTTGACAATTAACTTACAAAGTCAAGCGAAGTTACTGCGATAGAACCATTCTGTAGATTCATCTCTAATATAAAGAAACGAACTTACAAGAAATATTACAAAAGGACAAGACTATAAGAACAATTTGGATTTAGAACATTTTATGCATTTTGGGAAGAAAAGGAGGAGGCTTCTGTTCCAATACTTCTAGTAAAGTAGATTTAAAGTTTTTTCTGCTGGTATCACCAGCACATTGGTTGAAAATGAAAGCTAATCCCAAAAGCCGGCGAATCCCTAGATAACCGATCGCAGAACAAAGACTTAATTCGAAAATGTATTGAAAAATTAATATTATAAATAGAATAACTAAATTCTCTTAATAACTGAAATACTCTATCAAGTCTAACTCACATAGTTATATATATATATATATATATATATATATATAATAATATTATCATAATATATATATATAAATATATAATATATATATATAGTATATATATGATATATATATATAATATATATATTATAATATTATAATAATAGTAATAATATATATATATATACTGTAAATAATGCATTTTTGTCTATCTATCTACAGTATATATTATTATATATATATAATATTATATATTATTATATATTATATAATATATATATATATATATAATATATATATATAATAATATATATATAATATATATATATAATATATATATATTATATATATATAATATGTAAAATATGCAGTTTTAAGGATATAAAACAAAATCAAAGATATATATATACTATTATATATATTATATATAAATATATCTAATATATATATATATATATATATATAATAATATAAATTATATATATTATATATATATAAATATATATGATATATATATATATATATATAATATATATTATATATATATATAATATATATATATAAATAAATATAATATATAATATATAATTATATATATATATAAATATATATATAATATATATATATATATATATAGTAAAATTGCTGTTTAGTATCTAAAAAATCTAGCGGATAGTATATATTAATAGTATAAAGTTTAGGTACTATTTTATATAGGATTAAGTTAAATATTAGTGTTAAGAAGAGATATAGAACTCCGTCCGTTATTATCTATCCCTTATTATATCCTTTATACCCTAATATCCCTAATAATACTAATTACTTAATATATAATTAATATTATATATAAATAATATATAAAATATATATATATATATATATTAATATATATATTAAATATAATAATAATATTAATATATATAATAATAAAGAAATATTTAAGTATATTTTTATATATAATATATTACTAACTATATGTTGTAAGAAGTAAATAATTAGAGTGATAAAATATCGAATTCTTTGTTATTTCTTCTTAATTCCTTAACCAACACTATAGTTTGTACAGACACAGTGGCTTTAGTAAGAGGTGCGGTGCGGTGCGTGGTGCGCAACTGCTGGTGCGGTGCGTGTGCGCCAAACCATGTACCGGGTGCGGCTGCGGTGCGGTGCGCCCCAAGTTCAAAAACTCGTGGTGGCGGTCGGTGCATGGTGCTGCTACAAGCTGGTCGGTGCGGTGTGCCCAAAATACCGGTGCTCTGCCAACCCTACTGTGGAGTATCACCTTTCTAACCCTTACCTTAACCTCTTACTTCTGTCTGAGACCCAACTATCTAACTATCTAAGGATTCTTTCTCTAATAAACTTAATATCTCTAACTACAATTTTTCAGGTGTAGCCTGTGCCTACACTAACATTAATACTTCCTTAACATGTCTCGAAAACCTTGAGTCTTCTAACTTTGATATAATTATTATTAAATTTATATTTATAGACTACTACTATGAATACTACTACTACTATTACTTATTACACTACTACTACACTACTATCCTAACGCTATTATTTTGGTATTCATATGGCCATATGTCTGTAACTGTTTTAATATTTTGGGCAAATATGGGTAAATTCTCAAGTAAAATGAAACATTTAAGAAAGAGTAAAATGATTTTTTTAAAAAAATCTGGATTATTGTGTGCAGGAATACGCCACTCGCAAAAGATGAAAGACTGTCATCCTAAAATATCTCATTTTAAATCTTTACTTATCCTAAATGCTTTTAATCCGTTCAAGAACTGACCCTTGTGTTATCAACTGAATACCACGACTTCATAATTGTCGTGAGAATTTGACCAAGGAACCTTGAGGGGATATATCTTAACTCTTGAGACCTTATTTTAACTGTAGGACGAGTGAGACATTAAAATTATAAATAATGTAACTTGAATTTTGCAATCAAATGTAAATAAAACCTATTTAAAACAAGTTGAGTTCCTGTAGAGCAAATTATGATTAAAAATTTGAAGAATTATAGTTATAATAATTATAGTTATGAAGACTGGTGACGACATCAAAACAATAAACAATGACATCATATCAAGTATATTGGTGACACCATTAGAACAATAACGTTACATAAGGAATAATCGTGACGTTATATCTTAAAAGATTAGACTATGCCTGGATTGCCTATTCGTTTCTTCTGAGAATGTTTTTGTTTAATTGGATCATCTATTATTTTCCTTCACATACCTGAGTTTATTACATTCTCGGAGACCTGATCTTTCTGTGGAACTATCCCCTGGACTCCTTTAAAGAATAACATTTCAAATTCACTACTTTCAGATTCATACAGATATGCTGAATATAATTAGAGGAATGGCGCCATACACATTCTCTGAACTGAACCATGGCCTAATACTGACCTATCTTTGTCAGGTGTATAAGAAGCAATTACACTCGCAAAGCTTCGTACTGGCTAAGCGCAACAAACAATAGTACCAGGTGTTACTACAATATGTCGATTACGTTATTATAAGCAAATTGTATGATAAACTGTTAACTTGTTCATGTTAATTCCATATATACAGTTTTGGGAGGCAGAAATCCCGACTACGATACCACATCTTGCCATAGTATAAAAGATGTGCGATACATCTTTATATGGACGAGTCAAAGTAATCTAAAATCGATCTAGTCGATTAATGATAATTATATATTAATCACGAGAGATAACATCATGGATAGTACCAAGTTTCTCGAGTGAGTATAGATAAAAGTACTTAAATTCTATATAGAGATTAGGATGAATCATCCCCTACAGATTCGTACCCAGCGAAAATGGTAACAACGAACATAAAACAAAAAAAAACTCTTCGATACAGAGGACCTAGCAGAGCTAAAGAGATATAATATCAGAGGATTAGTATTGGAGGAGCGTGTGGCGGCTTTGCGTGAGAGTAGTTATAGCGGTTAGGGAGCATTATGATCTGTATACAGTGGCCGTTAAGGTTAATAGTTAGAGATTATAAATGAATCATTAATGAGATAGGTATTTATCGATGCGTATAAATTGAATTTAAGGGAAAAGTATTTCAGGCAAGAATCAAATAAGTAGTCGGTACGGTTTAGATTCTAGGTATTATTTAATAATGATTTATAACTTTTGTTGGATACAAATTCATAGCATAACCTCTTCTATGTCTACTTTTCTGTTACCACTTCTTGTCGTAGTTGTATATCCGAAAGGTCCTGTTTTTAATTATCCATAAAATTTTTAATTTCTTACATTACCTTATAACTATGTATTATTCTCTATTTACTCATCTATCCTATCATTCTTATATGTCTATTGACATAACTCCTCACATTTCTTTTTACTCTATATTTATCAAATCTGAGTATAGCCTTATATCTAATTGCTTATCTTATGACGTCCATATTCACGACTTTCAGCTTATTTAGATTTCATATTTCTGGAGCCGAATTCTGTAGTTAGGGATACCCTGTAGGTAACTAACCTTACAACTATTTGTGAAGCTATGCTATATTATCTTTAAAATATCTATCCAATATATAATCTATTATCATCTCCTCAAATAACTCCTCGGTCAGAATTCCTACTCATTCGAATAACGATTAGATATCCTAGTTTCGACTAACTGATGACAGACATGATAACAACATAAGCATCTATTTCATTGCGACTTACTTATGTAATCTATAACACAATAAACATCTGTGACTCACCTATCAATAGTTTCTAATATAGTAACCCAAAATGAAATTCCGAAGTTAGTCTTCAGTTATTAGAGAGAGCAGACATTTAATCTGCATTGTACGTAGCAGTTTTACGTCATATACTGATAAAGATGGTGTCTAAATCTTGGACTTTTCGTATTAGCATCAGAGCGAAACATTCCCCTTAGAGAGATGTTGGGTAGACGGGAGCTACCATGTGCCGCCATCATTCGGCTTTTGATACTGGAAAATGTAAGAGACTCAATAGAGACATAAGATGAAATCAGTCTCTAATCTAAACCTACCTCTTACCCGTATTTCTTGAGCTATGGACTTTGAGAGCTGACCTTATCTAACATTATGTCAAGGGAGAAAAGCACTTTTAACGAGCTATGGTGTTACTGATACAGTGAGTCAACCCTATAATATGCTATTTATCCGCCTATGATGGTCGCCGAATTTTACTCTCTCTCTAGCACAATGTAGATCCACTTGCGAGAGAGAGCTAAGTATGATCACTTGTGAAATACCGAGATGGTCTTAGTTTGTAATGTGCGAGTGCCTCCTTCATAGACCAAGGTCTTTGAATTCTCTGCGTAGTGAACTCTCTGCTGTTCACGATCTCCGATTTCCGTGTATCCTCCCCTTTAATCTCCCTTCTATTTCATTCTCTACTCTCGACCTTGATTTAAATAGATCTAGTCGTAGCATGACATAAGTATGAAAAAAATCTTATAGCCAACTCCTGATTATCAACTATTAAATACCCACTATGCCTTTCTAGAGCTATTATCTATTATTAGAGTTATAGATTAATCATTGGGTTAAGTGATCAGATAGTCATTCTGTATAGAATGATAATAGGGGTGAGAGCGCAGAGAGAGGATACAACGATCATTAGAAGGTGATCCTATACCATTAATCTGATTCGAGCTGGGTTATATCAAATAGAAAGTAGTTTATGATCAAATTGTGTCGCAGAGGAGGAAATCCAGTTATAAAACATTTGTAATTTATAAAATATATTAATGACATGGGTTCTTATCCATTTAGTTTTTTATGTTTTATAAAGAGACAATATGTTTCATCATACTTTTTTTCAACTTAAATGTACCTGTGAAAAAAAGCTTTTGCCAGATAAAATCAACTAAGAAATTAGATATACTAAAAACTCAGTAAATATCTTCTCACTATATTATAGAAACATGCAATTGGCCAGGAGAAAGAATATTTCGCCGAAGCTAGCACTTTCATACTAACTCCAAGAGTAATTGACTGTTATCGAGAAAAGATTATATAAGGCGTGACTACTCCAGAAAGGACAGCAAATGAAAATATCCGAGACATACAAGATAATTGTAAGAGATATACAGATGAAGATATTGGTACTTGGGATTTCATATGTATGTTTTGGGAGAGTATACCGCAGTCCCCGTGCGTAGCTGTGCATTATCAATATAGAACTACATGAAGTCATAACTATTTAATTGTTCTATCATATATTGTTCACAATAGCAAGTATTCTCATGCGACGCTAGGTTATACAGATTATAATGTCACGACCTTCGCTGTATGAGGTTCAATATAATATTATTTGTAAATTAAGACTTAGATTAACAAATAACGAGCCCTACTGTAGACATTAGTATTCAATGCCAAGGATTAAAAAATCTGTTTTTTTATATATTATTATTTAGTACAAAACGTTCAAGCCTTTCCCGATGCCCAATTTATAACAAAAAGTTAAGTTTCATTCAGCCCGCCTACTCAAAAATATTATAAATATACTAATAAAATATGATTTAGTAAATGGGTACATATTTAATATTTTTTTTATAATATATTTATATGATAATCAACTAAATGATATTTATATATGATAACTATTATATGCTCGGTTTAGTACATCCTCGTGTGAGACCAGAGTATAATCCTGTAATAGAGAAGAACTCAAGAGTAGAGAACAGTCTTTTAGAATGCCATCAGAGAGTAGCACAAGTGGACTATACAGTACTATCTGCACTGACACACATTTCAAATATATACGGATCGTCAGAGTCGGCTGAATAAGAGCTGAGGCTGAGCTTAGGGTCACAAAACATTATGCACGCTGCGAGCATTAGGACGACTCTCATGGCATAAGACGACACTCGAGTTAAATAATATCTGGTTGCAATATATTAAGTACTGGAGTCAGAGAATATCATAAAAGATTATAGTTTATGTCGCGATAAATTAGTAATTCTATATAAATTTTATATTTCGTATATATAAGCCTTCAACTATATATTTACTTGTATATGTAATATTTTATTATTTCATTAGTATTATATTTTATTTAATGTATATCGATCGTGCTGATTGTGACACTAAGTGTACAGACTTTAAAAAACACTATTACTTGATGTAACGATTTTATTATAAGTAGCTCTTTAATATTCGAGACTACATGTAGTAAACACTCACGTTACAGTGTAACAAGTATGTACTAAGTTTATATCTTCGGAAAGGTTACGGAACGGAGTGAATATAATCTCTAGTTCATAAATTTTCGAAGATAATTGACAATAATTAGAACATCAATATTATTGTGATTTAACTTGAATACAATAACAAGCATATTACTTAACTTAAACTTCATAATATATCTCCTAGAAGTGCCAATATAATATTAGTATAAATTAATGATTATCTTAGTATAATTGAACTAAGAATTACATTCAGATAGATAAAATTAGTATGAAATAACTAATAATACCTTAAATAATAATAAATATATAATCAAATAATATAAATAATAAATATAAATATAGTATATTAATAGATATATAAATAATAATTATATTTAATAGCATTATAAAAATAATATTTACGACTATATAAAATATATAATTAAATACTAATATATAATAATTAAATAAATATATAAATAAGCATATATAAACTTAATTTATAACAAATATATAATTTATATAACTATCGTCTACTAATTCACCTAATAAATATGTATATTTTGGAATTTATATATAGTATTAAATTATATAAATAATATTAATATAATACATAGTATATAAATATTATAAAAATATTATATATATATATTAAAATTAATAATATAATATATATTATATATAAGATATATATATATTATTATATATTAAATATAATTATATATTTAATATTATATATATATAATACATCCTTTAGTATATATAATACTTATGATATAATATATTATTAATATAATTAATAAATTATATAAATTAAATTAAAAATATATATTTAATAATAAATGATATATCAATTAAATTTAATTATAAATATTATATAAATATTAAGGATATAAAAAATTTACAAACATATATAATTATTAATTTATTGTATACGAAATATAATATCTGTATAGATAAGACATCTAAAAGTGTATTTCAAGATGAGAAAAATGATAATCATAATAAATAACTTTTGCATTTGATTCCTTTAAGAATCTAGCAGGAGAAGTATCTCGTCGAAAGAGACACTCTTTAAAGATAACTTTTGTCACAAGCAAGTATTATTTAATATAGTGATGTAAATACTATATTAATTAATATTAAACTACATAAACATGAGGATAAAATTAGAGATCATTCAGAGTATCATAAAGGAGGAACATATATAATCATTAGTTACTAACTCATAATACGCTACTTACAGTATATGGTTATTAACATATATTTACTCTATATTATATACCATATATAAACTACAAAGTATATATAACAATATAATACAATGACTAACGTAAATGATAAATATCGCTGGAGTGAGTAAAAGTTACTACATCAATGATTTATAAGAATAAACTACTCAGTTAAACTTCTCGAAACATTTAGTTTTATATTTTGAGCATGCACATAAATTCATATAGGTAAATATATAATTATATATTAATAATATATTAATTATATAGTATATATTTAATATTATATTAATATATATTAATTATTGATATAATGAGCTAAAAATTAGTATAATTATTGTATACAGAGGGATCACATCAGGAATAGGACGTACTAAGAGTAATTTATCAAAATATCTTTGCTTTCGTTAGCTGTAATCTAGATGATATAATATTTAACAATTATGGTAATTTAAATTATTATTATTACTTACCTATATAAGTGAAATAATATGGAATTATTTTATTTTATTATATATTATTATTTTATTTTTATATAATATATTACTTATCATGTGAATTAATATAGTAGTACGTATATTCGTAATATATATATCTAAAAAAATAATACTATTCTAAATCAACAGGATAGACGTATAATATTACTAATTTATAATAATACAGGTATATATAACTATTCGAAACAGACTTGGCCCAAAGTATTCTTTTGATAAATTAAAAGGAATTTTAGAACATTGATGCATGGGTCAGTATAAAAGCGAGATATTTATATTATTATTAATAATAATGACATCGAAGGATCTATTACCATGTCATAAATTATTATATAAACTTATCTCCATATAATGTATAATTAGTGTGTATAAAATTTACTGAGAGAGACCACGTACCCAACTTATAAAATGATCGCATATTATTATTATGTTTTAAAATAAATATTAATATTAAATTTATATAATATTATTAATAATATTAATTATATAATGCACCATGAGAGAGATATCATTTCTAAATTTATATCTCAAGTACTAAATATTTGTATTAAAATATTAAGTAGGGGGGAATTGATACGATATAACACTAATAATTTACTGACATAGAGAAAGTTCTCTCGTAGATACAGCACTTGTTTCATCTAGTTTGACAAAATCTATTGTTTTTATCATTAAAATATATAATTGAGAATATATATTATTTTTAATTTAGATTATTATTAATTATATTTTACCACACACCTTTGATTTTTATCTATACGTATATGATCAACATACATCGTTAATTTGAAATTTAATATATAATAATCAATTAAAATAAATGGTTTATTTAAGATCAATATTACTTTGATTCCATGTTACCAAAATTTTGCATATATTATCCCTGAGATTCTTATCTTTATTCACTATCAAATTTATCTACTGATTATGTAATATTAACTTTTTACTTTATATCATTATAAAATAATTATATATTATATTTATATATAATTATATTAATTATAATATTTATATTATAAATATAATTTAGATGCAGAAATTTTAATAAAACCATATTATTTATATTTAGTGAAGTATTGATAATAATATTATTTTACTATATAACTAACCTAGCCTAACAACCTAACATATTATAAATAATTTCTTCCTCACAAATAAATCTTATTTCAATTTTCACACTACCTCAAATTTATTCTGGCATATAAAATTATTTTTGTTATACTTTACTGAATCTATATTATATAAATATTAAATTATTATAGTGTAGTATATATATAAAAAATAATATAAACAATAAATTAGTTAATTAATACATCACGCTGGTAGGTAATAAATAAATTTTTTATGAGTAAATAATCAAATTTAATACTCTTTTATAGGATACCTTTTACGGTCACGATATAAGTAATAGAGAGATTAGAGTATGAAGTAAGAAGTATTAAGAAGAGAGTGAATGAAGATGAGAGAGATGAAAGGAGAGAGAGAGAGTCAAGATAGAAGTAGAGTAGAGAAGGTAGATAAGAGTATAACAGTAGTAAGGTAAATATAACACTCTCAGTCAAAGATTTACTTTCACTATATCCTAACTACTACTCAACTCATAACTAATAATAAAACTGGTACTTCTTAATAATGTATACATATGTATAACTATTTAGTATTAATTTATTAAATAAAAAGGTAGGTTGATTGAAAGTGAAATATATTGAATTCTTCATGAGAATATATTTTATTAATATATATTATGTCTAGTGTAATGAATAAACTGTGAAATATGAGACTTATAAAATTCTGAAACTTCTATGGACCCAAAAGCGATACACAATCTAAATTCGAAGTATTTCACCTTTATATGATGAGAACATTAATTAATAATTCAAATAGGTTGTTATTATTTTTAAATTATAACTAGATATTAACACATATATATGTAAATATATATATATATATATATATATTGCCTCTGGTGAAAAAAGTCAGAGGTCTACATAAAAACCACCAGTGTTGGGAAAGTTACTGCAATAACATAGAAAGTGGAGATAATGGAAGCTAAAGTGGTTCAGACTTTATCAGTAAAGCAATGTGAGAATGAGCATAGATGTTAAACTGGAAGACTAAGAATGGAACAGAGAAATTAAAGACCACGAATAATTAAAAAAAGGCACACGAGAAACTTAAAAGAGAGAAGGTGTGAGATTGTATAGTTCAGAAGAGCAGTGTCTTGTAATAATGACAGCATAACGAAAATGATACAACAGTTTATCCGCAAAAGAAAAGATCTTGGAGAGTTATTGAAAGCATAAGAGTTGTTAAGGCGAAAAACACTAGAATACAACTTTCAAGATAGGTTATGTGATTGATGCCAATCTAGATATATGATGCGTACTTATATATGCGAGAAAAACTCAACTATATTGAAGAAGGAATTGAAATTGTATTAAGAAATTCTGAAAACATATAAGAACACCCAACCTCATAGATGCTCGTTTGTAAGAGAAACAATTTGACCCTTTCAAGATAGACCAAGGAATAAGTAGGAATCAAGAATATTAAAGTAATTAGAAAACTTGAATTGTGTGTTTTCAATTATGTTATAGTGATAGGGAAGATTATATGGAGTAGATGTGTGAAGAAATTGGATTTTAGAGGCATCAAAAACCTTTTTATTTTTTCCCCAACAGGAGATACGTAAAAATTCATAGGTCAGTGGCTCCAAGGCCATCCTCCTAACATTAACTATTTGCTGTTGAGTGAATTGAGTGAAACTAAACGGAATAATGAAAGTTGAATTCACCTGAATATAGGTGAATAAATGATGAGGTGACAGATAAAGAGGTCATTAATGAAATGTATTAATAGAGTTTGGGTTAAAACAGAACTCTGAGGAATACAACTATTGATCTATTTAGATGAACTGTGGCTCTTCAATTGCTGCTATAGAACGACTGGAAAAGGAACTATAGAGTGAATGTTAAAGTGAGAGAGATAGACACCGAAATAGGGAAGTTTCGAAATAAAAACTATGTGTCAGACCTTAATGAAAATTTTCAGAATATCTAGAGTCAAATTAAAAGATTTACCGAAATGTTGAAGAGCATTAGGCCAAAAGTTTGATAAAAGGAAAAGAAGATCACCAGTTGAACGTTTCTTACGGAAGCCTTATTAACAATTTGCGAACATAAGATTAGGAGAAGTTCACTGTTTCCAAATCTTCCTGTTATGGGTAGTTTGGAAAATTTTGGAACAATAGAGGTTAATTAAAGTCATGTGTGTGATGATAGCTAATGGGTTGAAAAAGGTTCCCCGTTTTTCCACATTCGTTGATCGAGAGCTCGCACCTGACAAGAAAGAAAGTTCGAGTATAATTAGCAGAGACAAAACTGTTTACCAGGCATGTTAAAAGCTTGGAAGCATAAGTTTTTGGAACCGCAATGAAGATATCATTATGATCATTCTACTTCTTAGAATTAAACTCATAGAGATCAGAAATCACGCGGAAGGGGGAAAAGAAAATAACACGTATTCCCCACGATATAAAGGAAGTGGGTATTTGTTCTATACACTCCAAGAGAACCCTAACATTGAAGCAATAATCCTTACATTTCAAATCAAAGAAATATAACTGTGCTATTGGTAATTAGTACCAAAGTGTTAAAACCATTTCCCGTTAAAGACAAGATCATTTCCTACGAAATAAAGGAAGTGGTAGAGCAGAATACATAAATATATAGGGATTTGTACCAACTCCTGAAGGTTGTTCTGGATATGTAAATGGTAAGCGAGTTTACCAGCTGTGCTTTGAAAACTAGAGATAAACCATTGACTTTATTTAACATTTTAATTATAAAGAATAATATCAGAGAAAGGAGAAGAGGAGAGAATGTGCTTTATTTTGGAGTTAAAGTACTCGAAGAACAAATGTACAGAATAGAAGAATTTATTTGTAGATCTACAAGAGAGAATAAAGGAAATGATGGAAAATTAGAGGCACAATAACAAACACCTACGCTGTACACGTGCTCAAAACGCCTGCATTTGAGTGAAAGTTCAGGATAAATACAGTAAAAGAGAACAGATAAGAGCTTGGTATTGGAGCCCTCAAAAGATTGAAAGTTTTCGTTTAAGAAAGAGACATAAGAATACATAGAGGAAATATGATGTTTAAGTGGAAATTAGAATAAAGACCCCACATCTTGCAGTAAATAATGAAGATAGTAGTTCGTGTAAGAAAACAGGAGAGCAATTCCGTTGAGATACCAACCCAATAACTGGAGGTTGCCAACTCCCAGTTCATAAGAGTTGTAAAGGGTGGATGAGGAACAATATTTGAAAACCTGCTCTCTCTTAGGCTAATCTAATACTAAGTTAGTTGCTGATCTTTTCAAAAGTTTTAAATGTTCTTGTAAATAGTGTATAGGGTGTGTAAAGAATGAAGAAAGGAGTTGGTACTTGACAAACCTACAGTCACTCCTCTTTAGGTTCAGTGAGAATTAGGAGCACCAAGAGACATCGAAATCTTCTAGCTGACTATGACAACCCCCGTGTGAATAAGGATGAGGTGAAGTAATTTCAATGTTTCTTACGGAGCCAACGTCCTCCCTTACCATATATATATATATATATATATATATATATATATATAATATATTATATATATATAGTTGTTTATTATATATATATATTATATCATATATATATATATATATTATATATATATATCTATACAGTATATAATTATATATATTTATTATATATAATATATATATATAAGGTATAGAACATAAGGTAAGAAATAACACTATGGTATGGGAGGTCGGTGAAGATAGATTTACTGCTTCTCTGGGATTGAACCATGTTGTTGTCGAATGGAGGACAATATATCCGAATGCTGTTTACGATGAGCTATCCTTTAACCAAAAAAGTTGGTTAGAACAGTTTTAAAGCAACCGAGCTAGCCGCAAGGCGACATCACCAGGTTCACTCTTCTGTCCTGGATGGTCCCTCGTGTCTTCTGTTATATGTTTGTAGATTGTTCAATATTGGCATAATAATTTTCATCGTTAAAGTTGATCACATGAATAGAACATTATAATGGGAAGGTAAGATATTGTTACTTGCCTTCTCTGGGATTTGAACCATACGCTTGTTTGCGAATGAGGACAATTGGGCACAGGCTAGGCCGATCAAGGAGTTTCCGAAGGCTGATTTCATTATGTGTGGTGGTTCATGCGCTCGCTGTATTGGTGTGTTTGCCGTATGAGAGTATGACAAAAAGTTGCCTGCAAATGTGAAATCCATTTTTAATCACTGGTGAAAAATAGAGCTCAAATGTGGCTATGCAAGTCTTAAATTTTTTAAAAATTATTAATGAATTAATAGTAAACCGGTAGGAGTGGCATAACTTTATAATCAACGGAGAGCATAAATGTAACACAACAAAAGCACAAGGCTCTGATACTGCCACAACGCTACATCATCACCAATGGTAACTGGCATGACTCTATGCGTTCTTCCATCGGCAGATCACAAAAGCTACACTTTGTATGTCTCAGCTTCAAAAGATTACTTCGTGCCATAATGGTCGTTCTGCTAGCACAAGGTATCTCAATACAGGTAATAATCGGTATTTATAAATTGTTGGGCAACAGTAATAACTTAATTAAAGTATCAATAATAAAATGCTAAACAGCACTGATGGTGGTATAGTATAAAGCTTAGTAGCTTAAATCTTCAAGCTTAATCTCTTAGATACAGTAAAGCAGTGACCGTCTCATCTGATCAGCTGTTTCATAGAATCAACTGTCTTTATTTTCTTCTTTTTTAATGTGGGAGCAACTGGGCTAATTTATATGAGCAAACAAATGCCGCTCATCAGGAATGAATAATTAAATATTTAAATATAAAAAATAAAGGAAAAGTGAATTATAAAAAGAATCACCATGATAATGCAATCCATTAATCATTTTCCAAGTTATTTTGAAATTAAAAATTAAATAGATTATATTTTTGTACACAGTATACATCACCACTTTCAACCTTAATCCACCAAATATTTCTCCCAAAACGTTCCCCACGTGTATTCCCTCTTGTGCACCATCAACCAAAACCATAGCCTCAGCCTCAATAGTAGACCTCGCTACCCTACACATACATTGACTTCCACACAATAGGACACCTATTCCCACAACCATCCCTTATCGACACAAGATAACCCCCTTGAGAATGCACTCTACCTTCCGTTCCATAAGACGCATCTGTATACACTTCTAATTCAACATCCCTTGCTAATTTCGCCAACCATATTCCCATTTTTTCACCTTTCATTCTCCTTGCCATTCCAATCAACTTTCTCATTTCCTCCACTTTACCACCTTTAAAATACCTGCTTCTGTCAGTCACAGCAAAACAAAGATCTGGCCTCGTCCTCCCACATAACCAATTCATCTGCCCTACCAAGGATCACATAATCATGGTTGTCGTCTTTCCTCTCATTGGTCCTATAGTTTGAGTGATATTTATACGTCTGATTATCAGGTACTTTTATTTCTTCATTATACTTCTCCTAACATCTCTTCATATGCTCTTCCATGTATCTTCAGGTCCTTGATGTAATGTTGAGTAGGTTCTGCTGTTCTTCGTTATCCTCTATTTCACATTTTTCTTTTCATATCAAATATGTAAATCACATGACTTATTTATTAGAACTGCGAGTCCGCAGCCAAAAAAATCCATCCACTGTGTACACTGATTTACAACTTCCTTTCTCTTCCACCAAAACAACAACCGGGTTCTAACTACTTCGAAACTCTCCGTAGATTTTCTATAATCAACTGTGAGCTACCTTGTCATAGGCCAGGCCTAGGTGCAGCATCGCTTTAAACCATACACTGGTTTTCTTCAATTCCAAAACATGAATTTTCCTCCTTGATTTTTTAGGAGGTATGACACTATTTTCTTTTTTCTATCACCCTGTAATATGGCATTTTATGCAATTGATTGCTATCCAACCTTTACGCTTTATTATAAACTAAACACTTAACACTTCACCAGAAACGTAGGTGCCTCGTCCCAGTTCTTAAGCTTTCTCAAAACCTAGAAGCCACCCGATCTGCTTTATCTATTTTCTTCCTCCTCTATGGTTATTGTTATTACTCATCTCATAGAATTTCTTTTGTCCAACTCTTACCGCTCTATTACATTGCTCTTCACCCCCCAATTATCATTTTTTAGTTTTTTGGCTTGCAAACTCTCTCACATCACAATCACCTATCCAAACCTCTTCCTGCTACTCTAATCCTTATAATCATTAAAATCAATTCATTTACACTCACCACTGTTCACATTCTGAATGTTAAAACTATTACTCCATTTTCTTGTGCTTTACAGCTATTAAAACTTTCACATCTTCTAACTCTCCTCTGTATCTTATTTGTGCATGTGTACTCTTTCTACCTTATCTCTTCGCACCCTTTCTCTCAGCTTTCTTCTTGTCTTCTATTTTT